>JACEIK010000727.1:216258-277334 GCA_018107945.1 Datura stramonium
ATTAACTACTATTCTTGAAAAATCACCAATTGTTCTGTTTGTCTGCTTGTGTAGAATTGCGTATACTAAACACTTAACGAAAAATTATTGTAACATTACAATCCCTGTGGGTTCGATACCTGGCTTGAAATAAAGCCATTTATTACTTGTACGACCACGTGCACTTGCGTGTAGTTGGGAGTGAACAGCGGCCCGAAACTCTACATAAGTAACTTGTTCATTCATCGGGTCTGCTAGGCTGGTGGGGCTGGCTGATGCCCATTGTCGTTCTCCTTCCATTTGCTTATTTGGAATGCATCATCAGCAAACGCGTAAAGCTTGAGTTAGAGGATTAGAGAGAGTAAGACTCATAGCACGAGATAGAATCATGAAAGAAGGAAAGTTTCTTGAAACATCTCGTAGCTTCTTCCTTATAAGTGTCAGCGTGCTTCACACCCATAAAAAAGACTCTACTCAACGCAGATTTCAGACACCCTATGACACTCTAAAACCTAATGTTCTAATACCAAGTTTGTCACAACATGAGCATGGATCTCAAATTGAGAAATGGGACCTAGATTAGGAATGACAATAAGCTAACCCATGACACATACAGAGCATGAATAAGAGCATGAATAAGAGCATATCTAAAGAAGAAAGTAAGGCATTGACATAACATAAGCGAAAGTCTAGAATACATCATAAAGCATAACCAGAGACAATTCTACAATTCTGAGTCATCTAACTTATTGCTTGAAAGCCTCTACAAATAAGATGAGATGATGAGGCAGCAACCCTAACAAGCTCACTAAGTCTGAAATTGAATAGACATAGACAAAGAACATAAAACTACTGAATGTACTCAGATGATTAGGACTCACCCAAAATAGGGATTGAGATGGACTGCTGCGGGAGTGGGACTAACGACGAGGCTGAGACTGGTTGCCCGAACCTATATCATGAAATGATATAGCATAGAGTAAGCAATTAGTACTTTGAATGTATGAGTATGTAAGGTAAGTAAACATGCTAGTAAAATAGTATAAAATAGATAATGAGAGTAAAATAGTATAAAACATGAGTTTCCAATCATAAGTAGAACATGAGGGCTCAGGGCATTTCAAATCTGTTACATAAGCTGAACAAGCCTGAATTCATAGTAAAACATTATAAAAACATAACTTGATCCAAGATATCATAAGTTGAAAAATCATGAAATATGAACATGAATATATATAAATATATATATATATAGGAACTAAGTAACAATGGGAGAATCATCATAACCGGCACTATAATGATAGAGCTTACATGATGTCTCAACTATCTCGCTCAAGTGGGCTGAGCCATCCCAAGCTTTCCAATGCAAGGAACGATTAAGGCGTGATTCGATTTTGACTCAGGGGGACAGTCTCTAATAACGATGACCCCTGCATGTGTCCATTGAGGCAAGGGAGACACTCTCCAATAGAGAGGATACTATATTTTTCGGGCTAAGGGAAATATTCTCTAATATCAAAGATCCCTCATCCTATGGTGACACGTAGTTCAGAGACTTGGGGTTTTCTTGAGCCCCTAGCCTACTCAGTGCTAGACACTACTCCCAAAAATATACATATGGCTCATAATCATCATCGTTAAAACATACTTGAACTTGCATGGGTTAGCTAAAACATGAAATCTTAATCATATTTGATATACGTGAATTTGCCATGAAACAGATGTCGTAAAGTTGTCCATGATACTTGAACTTTAATTTCGTGAAAATCACACATGCTTGAATGACACATCATAACTTGAAATGATAAAATTCATAAGCTTAAGATTCATAAACTTTCATACATATTTTGATAATACATCATGATTTGAAATCATAGACACATAAACTTAGAAATCATAAGATCATGCATAATTGGGTAAAAACATCATAAACTTAAAATCATGATTTCATAAGAAACTTGAGAATCAAATCTACTATAATAACCATAATACATCAATTGAAACATTAGGGAATTGACCCCATAGAATGATCAATGAAGACCTCATTGAATTGGATCTAACCCTAAAATTTTCATAAAACATTGATGACTTGTATTCATGAGTTAGATATGGAATTGGGCATGAGGGTTGAAGGATTCCCCCCATTTATGACCCTACATACCTGAGTTGATGATCTCTTGACCTGCCTTGAAGACCCAAGAAAGATTTCAAGGAATTTGATGAAGAACCCTATCCTTGATCTTGAGAGAAAAATAAATCAGCGGGGTTGTTCCTATTTCATTTTCTTATTTCAAGCTCTAAAGCGATGACTTATCGGCTGCCTTGCTTGAGGAATAGTTTCACAAAAATGGAGACGAACCGGGATAACGTATGGTCTTTGAAGAGAATGATGAATTAGGCTATGTTAGATCCTTTAATCTGACCCTTAAGAAGCCTAAAACGATGTCATTTAGGAGTTAAAAGCATAGGAGTTTACCAAAATACTCTCAAACTACCGAAATAATGCCTGAAGCTGGTAGAACCAATGACAAAAGGGATGAGTCATTGGTTGATAGGACGACCCCTACAAAGGTTGGTACAATGCCTGGTGTTGTTTCACTAAACTGCTCACAACATTTTTCTCCAAACTCTAATTGATACAAGGTAGGATGCTTTGGAAAGAAGACTTAAATGGCTTCAATTTAATGTGTTGAATCACCCAAAAACACTTTGTAAAATTGGAGCAATGATCTTTTGAAGTTGACCCTTGTAAGAACTTATTAAAAAACTCAACCGGTAAGAAGACTCTCAACTCAACTTTATGCTAGAGGTTGCTTATGTCCTTAATGTCTATCCAAAGAACTTCTCATACTTAATAATTAATCTAAACACCTAATTTCCATATAATTCATCAGGCTTGGGTCTTTCCACATACATGGAACAGTTTTAAACTTAGCCCAAATGTCCGAGGCATTTCAATATGTCAACTCATGCCTGAAACGACAATTGGTACAATCAAACAATGAATCATACAACCCACTCATCAATTCTGGGACAATATTAATATTTTTCTGAACCTCAAACAAAAGACCAAACCAATGACCCATTGGTTCTTAGGATGGGTCATCCTGTGGTTCGTTGAATGGCCCAACTTCAATTTTCATGTTGTTTTCTATTGCAAGTCTCAGGTATGATCTAAGAAACTTTTTGGGGTATTACATTTCTGTAAACCTCCATCCTCCCTTTCATTTTTCTATTTCTGTTTATGTGTTATAAGTAAATATCTGCTCATGTGTAGAAATAATATGGCATTAGTCGATTGTTTGTTTTTCTTTATCATTCCCAATTCACAAGTGTTGGTGATTTGTGTGAATGGAATGCAAAACAGTTAGGGAAAGAGATAGTCATTTTATCATGGTGTAGTTAGTTCATAAAAGATGACCCATTGCTTAGTTTCCTTAATACTTTCCAAGTATGATGTAAGTTTATGTTTATAATGAAATAGACGCTTTTGAGAAGGATGGTTATTAGTCAATAAAAATCTAAGGTACTCCTAGAACAAAAAGGATGTTTGAATTCTTTTTTGTAACACCCCAAAAGTTCCTTAGACCAAACCTATATTTGAAATGAAATACCAGAAATTGTTTTTCTCAAAACAACCCAACTAACGAGTCATTGTCAGTAACAATGACCCATTTTCTGAGTCATTGTAAACCCTACACTTTTGAATCCTCAGATACAACGGGAGGTACAATGAATCATCATTGGCCACAACGAGTCATTTTGTTGCCCATCCTATCAATCCCAGAATGTCATTAAAACCTTCTCCCAAATGATGGGCCAGATGATGTGTCATTGTTAGATATAACAACCTGTTGTAAGGAGCTGTCAGAGAAGATCCAGAAAGGGTTAGAAATCTCCCCGGTGACAATGAGTGGAAACAACATCCCGTTGTCCAGTCCAATGAGTCATTGTTCCCACCCATTTTTCAAGTCAAGAAATCATTCATAATTTTTAATAGTGACGACGAGTAGTGACAATGACCCGTTGTGTCAACCAATGAGTCGTGTCGTCCATTGGGAGAAGTTCATCGGGGAGAAGTTCGGGTTGTTCGAAAATCCTTCCGTGACTATGATAAGATACAACGACCCATTGTTGTATCTAATGAGTCGTCTTGTCCATCCGCTGGTCGAGCCGTAAAAAATATCGCGTCTCCAATACCAAAATCGGTCCTAGCCGAATCATGGTCACAACCACTAACTCGTTGTGTGACCCATTGGATTCTCAAAAGTGCCGGTTCATACTTTATTCCAATGGCATTTTGTAACTTTCTATTTTAACGCCTTTAAATTACGTCATTTGGGGTGCAATTTAGGAGTTGATCACTTTCCTCTCACCTTCCCAAAACTCACAGACCGTATGTAGAAAACTCATGCATGCCTAGTTCCAAGCAAGAGCTAGGGCATCCATCTTTTTAGATCTTCTAAGCTAATTCTTAAGGATTCTCCTCTCGTGCATGTGGGACTTCAAATAACGATTTCCTTTCCTTGTGTCCTAAATTATTTTCATAAACTTTCCAAATGCTAGCTACCGTAGAAGTTTGAAGCGATGATTTTCACTCAGCTAAGAAATTCTTAAATATTTCTAAATCTCTAAGGCTGTATGATCATTCCTAGATGAAATTCATATTTAAGCTTTATTCATGCATATTTTTCTTAACCCCGATCCTTAGTATGATATATGAACAAACTTGCATTATTTAGAACTCAAATATGAATGTTGTATTAGTATGATAGTTCACTTGAATTATGAATGCTAAAGTACGTATACATGAATGGAAAGTTAATACTTTATGTTCAAATTTCAGATACAACAAGACTCGCATATTCAGTATTACGCCTTATTAGCATTATTGTTTTTCTTTAGACTATCACGATACTTTCAGACAAAGCACCTCTTAAAATGTCTTAAACCCAATTTCTTATGTCCTTAAACTCTCAAAAAACTTCTAGATACGTAGTTCTAACTTAGTCCTAGGACATCAATTTTGAGATATCATCCATTTAGATACTTAGGTTTTCAGAGGAGCAGTACTTAGCATCGAGTGGGTCGTGGTCTAACGCACCCAGTTCTTAACTATAGCGCCACCGTAGGTGTTTAGCTAGAATGGGTGTCAATTTAATCACACAACCATGCCTTTATACCCTAAAAAGGTATATCGGGTCCTACAATAGTGCGTAAACATCAAACTCTACGTCTAGTTCACATGGTTATATATCGTTTATAGGTTCTCCGCGCCTCAACATGCCAGCCATGGTTCTAAGTCCAAATTTAGATTTTCATATTTCAATCTATTTTTACAAGATACAGCTTAAGCTTACTAGTACTTATTATATGCATGTTTTAGTTATTTTCACATACCTAAAAGATATCTGAAAGTACCGACGTATATTTATACGTGTATATCATGTTATGGTATAGGTCACATCACCTTCAACATCGCAGCCTAGTTCTCTCTGCGATTCTCCAGAAGAGCTTCCAAAGGCAGTTGAGTCCTTATTTGCCGAGGTTGAGTTTCCTTCAAATATGGTTTTCATTTTGGTTTCCGACATTAGAGTTAGTTGGGATTTGTCCTTAAAGAACTCATTAGTTTTTTTAGAAGGCTGTATAGTTTTTTATAGATTTAGTTTGGGTTTTGCAATGTATGTTCATATTTGTGTCAAAATCAATATTTGAATGTTTCTTTAATCATCTTCCTTTTCTATTATTTGCTATTACGCTTCTAATAGAATTATGCTTTTCCATGGGTTTGTTTGGGTCGGGCCAGATCCTATACCGCGTTGCCTCAAAGGTGAACTGGCCGACAAACTTGGGTATCAGAGCATCATGTTTAGAGTGTCCTAGGATTTTGGAAGCCGCATCGAGTAGTCTCCTTCTCATGCTGTAAACTCGCCATACTTTATGAGGGGAATTCATGAGTGCACTTTTAGGAAAACTCCCGTCATTCATGATTATTATCGTGTATGAGTTTTAAACTCTAATTCATCCTACTAACTCAAGCCCCATTCAAGACGTATATCTCAAAAGATTAAGCGCCTTATTAGCATTATTGTTTTTCTTTAGACTATCATGATAATTTCTCTGCACAAAGCACCTCTAAAATGTCTTAGAACCCAATTTCATGTCCTTAAACTCCTCGTGAAACTTCCGTATACGTAGAGTTCCAACTTCTAGTCCGAGACACATCAATCTGGGAGATACTCGCCATTTAGATATACTTAGGTTTTCAGTAGGAGCAGTACTTCTAGCATCGAGTGGGTCGGGTTCACCGCACCTAGGTTCTTAGAATCGTATGCCACCGAGGTGTTTAGCTAGAATGGGCATAAATTAGTGATCACACAACTATGCTTTATACCCTAAAAAGGTATATTGGGTCCTATCAATAGTGCGAAACATCGAACTCCACGCCTTGATCACTGTTATATATCATTTATAGGTTCTCCCATAGTTCAAGATGTACCATGGTTCTAAGTCCAAATAGATTTTCAGATTTTCGTGTTTAGGAGGTCCTAGGATTTGGAAGCCATCGAGTAGTCTCCTTCTCATGGCTGTGAAACTCGCCACACTTATGAGGGGAATCTACGAGGAATTTTAAAAAACTCCTATTATTCATGATTATTATCATGTAGAGTTTTAAACTCTAATTCATCCTACTAACTCATGTTCTATTCTCAAAGGTTGATGATGCCTCCAAGAGAGGAACATGAGGATGGGGAATGCTAATTAGCCAAACCCCACCAGCTTCAACAGCCCTCGTAGAAGATCAGTGTTTATTATGCGTGAGTTCCGAGCTACTATTGAGATGCTAGCTCAGAAATGACTAAACTGTGCAAGTTAACTAAAGCAGTAATTGTGCCAGAAATACCGGATATCACAACCGCTCGCAAGAGTTTGGGATTTTACTCAATGAATCCCCAAGATTTCATGAGTCTAGTATATGAGGACCCCTGAATTCATTGATTAGATTCAGAAGATCACCTAAATCATGGGTGTTACCCCTGCTGAAAGTGCGGATTTGGCCGTTTATCGCTGAAGGTGGCCTGGGATTTTGGAATAAGTAGTGGAAGGAGGGAGACGAGATGGTGCGGGTCCGTGGAGCCGGGATGAGATTGTGACTGCATTCCTGGACAAATTCTTTTCCCTGGAGTTAATGGAAGCTAAGGCCGTTTAGTTTATGAACTTTAGGAAAATAACATGATGCAAGAGTACGCATTAAAGTTCACTAACTGCCGAGGTATGTCTCGAAATGGATGCCGAGCCTGTGAGCTCGCATACTCAATTTCGTGAATGGAGTCTCTAACTTGGTGGTCAAGGAGTGCGTAACCGCTATGCTCATCAAAGAAAGAGACATCTCTAGTCTCATAATCCATGTACAATAGAGCAGAGGTAGAGAAACTGAATGAGATAGAAAGGGAAAGTAAGGCAAGGACAAAATAATTTGAGAGTTCCTAGCAAAGAGGTTTATAAGCAGTAATCTCCCCAAGAAGAAGAATGGGCCTCCAAAGACCTTCTCTTCAACAAAGGCTCCATCATCCTGCCCCAATACCTGATTTGAGGTGACACGCCCTCCTAGTACTGCAGAAAGCAATGTCTCCAAAGAGTCGCATTTTTCCAGCATGTCCTAAGTATGGTAAGAACCACCTGTGGAGTGCTCAATGGCAAAGAGGGCTGCTTTAGTCAGGCACAATGGGTCCCACTATGGGATTTCCCATCGTAGGATGGGAAGGCCTAGTCCACTGTGACCGGCACTGCTTAAGTCATCCAAACTCGCAGGGAACTAACTCAGAGTAGGTAGTGAGAAGCGCCAAAAACATCTCTATGCTTTATCCTCCCGCTGTGACAAAAGAGAACTCAATTGATACAGTGACCGGTATGTTACGCCTCTCTCTCTTTGTGATAGATGTGCATTCTTTTTACTAGATCCGGTGGAGCCACACTTTTCTCTTGACTCTCTAATCACGTCTACTTTGATATTAGTCCGTAAATCCTTTCGCATCCATTTTTAGTCTCTACCCTGGCCAGAGTCAAATGAGCTAGCTGTGTGTATAAAGGTTCTCCAATTATAGTAAGCCGCATAAAGTCACCTCAAACTTGATCTAGTAGAGTTAGATATGTCGACTTTGACATCATCAATGGCATGGTCTCAAGAATTCCTTGATATACATCAATTGATTGCGTAACTAGGGTCCTTAGATTCAGCTTCCTAAAGTACAAATCCTAGGAGTGAATCTTAGTACTTCAATGCCCAAGGGTCGTTTCATTTCATACCTTAATGCTAGGAAGATAAACGTTAATGGGCACATCTATCAATGAAGTTACGAATAAAGATTCTATTCCGGAGACCCAACACTTCACTAGCCTCCAATTGTAAAATGAGTTTCCTAATGTATTTCCCAAAAGATTCCCTTAAGTCCTCTTGAACGCGAAATAGACTTCGTCATAGTCCTTCCTGCATACCCAACCTTATCTCATTCCTCCTTGCTGCACGGCTCCAGCCAAACTTAAGGAGCTGAAGGAATATCCATGACCTTCTAGATACGAGCCACGACCCAAGATTCTGCCGGGTGCCCTACTCCTATTCATGTGAAAGAAAGATGGCACACTGTGGACGTGCATCGATCACCGCTCACCCAACAGTGGTCACAGCCGGCTAAGAACAGGTATCCTATACCAAGGATTGATGACTTTTTTTACCAACTTCGTGAAGCCAGTTATTTTTCCAAGATGATCTTATCGATACCACTACCAAGGTCGAATGTGACATTCTCGAAATGAAATTTTTAGAAATTGGTATGGCTACTATGAATTTGTAGTTATGTCTGACTAACCAATGCTCTTACAGCTTTTATATATTTGATGAACAGGTATTCAAGTTGTACCTAGACTATATTCGCCAGCTATCGGCCTTTATTAGATGATATTCTAGTTTACTCCAAAATAGAGGAGGAACATGCGTATCATTTGAGGATAGTGTTGTAGACTCCTTAGAGACTGCCAGTTGTTTGCCTAATTTAGCAAATGTGAATTCTCGGCTGAAATCGCTTCCTTCCTCGCCATGTGGTCTCCCGAAGAGGGTATTCAGTGTGGATCTCAAAAGATAGCGCCTGTAATTAAGGATTGTCCAAGACCCACCTCTCCATCATACATCAGGGAGTTTCTGGTCTAGCTTGGTTATTACGGTATTTGGGTTTGTAGAAGGGTTTTCCTCCATTGCCTCCCCTTTGACCAAACTAACTCTGTAATAGCAAGGTGGTTTCCCTGGTCTCGATGCACGTGAGAAGAGCTTTCAAGAGGTGAAGACTTCGACCACTACAACCTCACCTCGATCAGCCTTAAGGTTCGTGGATGGGGTTGTGATCTATTGTGATGCCTCTAGGTTGGCCTGATTGTTTTGTAAATGTAGTATGGAAAATTCAGGCTACGTTCAAAAACTTAAGATTCATGAGAAGAACTATCCTACTTTCATGATTTTAACTCATAGCCGATGGTGTTTCCCGAAAATTTGAGACACTATCTTTATGGGGTTTATGGGATTTTTTTACCGACTCACAAAGCCTACAAGATGTGTCTACGAGAAGAACCTAAACTGTCATGGGAGAAGGTGATTGGGTGTCATGACCCAAACGTATACCCAAACCGTAGACACAAAGACAAGGAGCCTCATGTGAGACTCCAAGCTCACCCATGGCACATGCGAAATACATTTAATTCAATCACATGAGAGGAAACAACATAAAGAACGTAATTATAACAGCGTTGCATAAGGTAAAATAGCACAAGACTTGTAGAATACGCGAATACAACTTGTAGTCCGATAAGCCTCAAAACATGAAAGGCGGATTCATGGGAAAACTCCCAACTAATCCAATATCCGTAAACCGAAAGAAATAACATAGAGTGTGAACATGCAGCCCTCACACATGAGGACTCACCAAGTACGCCGAGAGCAAGGCCGAAACTAGCTACTAGTGAGGATGAGCTCGAGAACCTGGGACCTATCATGAAACGATACAACATAGAAATATGCAAGACATGGAATAAACAGTATGAAAGGTGGGCAAAATGGACATTTAAAACATATATAAAGTTCATAATAGATCATAAGAGCAGGACAAAGATGCTCAGATTACAAATCATTATAAATACATCATACGACCAAGGTTTTCAAAAATTCATAACATAAACATAATTATAATCATAATAGAAGAGATTTGCTTAACATAACTTTGAGACAACATATATAATCATAACATGCAAAAATCATGACGGAATGTACTTGAAGATTCTCTAACCATATACCCTAATATGAGCACACATGAAGCCCGACTTGTAACCCTAATGGGGAGGGTGTTCATACTCGTCAAGGGTAGGAACCATGAAGGCGTGATCACACATGAAAAGTGCCATTTGGGATGTGGGAAAAATGTGAAAGGGGTCCTAACATATCCTACGGTTGCACATAGTTCATCATCCGGGACTTAACTCCGAGCCCCAACCTATTCGGTGTTCGATACTACTCCCAAAACATATATAGTGCTCATAATAATACATACATGAGTTCATGGGCTAGTTATATCATGATAATCGTAAACATGCTTGAACATAGGAACTAGTCATGACATGAGGTTCGTGTGTCGGCCAAAACATAATTCATGAATAATAAGATTCATACATATTTATGTTGGCCGTGAGGAGTATGAGTTTGAGTAGCTAAATCTTCCATTATCCTAGAGCATTTAAAATTATGTTGTTTAAGAGGTTATTTCGTGTCTAGTTTATTTCGATACCTTACTCTCCATTTTCTTAGTTTTATTCCTAAGTTGCAACCGTTTAATCACGCTCTAGACGTTGGCAAGCCTCGTACTTTCCGTTGGATTAGATCTAAAGTTTCCTCGATACTAGAGTCTAATCTTAATGGTGTTCCCGTCACTGTGACCTAAAGGAATAAGATAAAAGAAATTAGATAAGATAAGCAAGAAATAATTCACAAATAAATAACTATTAAGGAGTAACATCTAAAGTAGATATTGGCCCTGATATACTAACATTCCCCGAATACTTTGTATTATATTGTAATTTATGCTTACACATCCATTTACAATGTGCCAAATATTACAATAGGAGAAAATGGATATGTTTAAAATATCAAAGTAACTATATAAAAAAGAAAAAAGAACAAAAATAGTAAAGAACTTACACTATTATAAAAACTACCTTCAAAACTCGATAATTATTCTAGAAAATAACTATAAAATTAATTCTTGACAATCTAATAAGGTTATATAATGAATTATGTTTTGTTAGTCATAATTTGTCTATACAAAGAAGACAATTAGATAATATATTAATTATTCAATTTAAAATCTATCTCACATATTTTTAATGGATATCTCAAAATCGTAACATAACAAATGGGTATTAATATTTCGCCACAACTACTAAAATAGCTAAGATAGAGAGCAATTTACAAAAATTGGAATATCCCAAGGAACGCTTTGTAAAGGTATATAAGATCGGACATTTTAATTTTATTAAAAATTATAATATTAAAACCTATGAATCTACAGTCACTATTAATATGTCTATTGAGACTATTAAATCATTAAAGAACAAGACATTAATGATATAGGAAAACTATAAGTTTCTTCGTATAGGACTTGTCTAGGTCGTGCGGTTAAACCGTTGTATTGATTAGGCTTAGACGTGCACATATGTCTTCTAATAAGAGACAATAGGCTACTAAACTTTGATGATTCATTAGCGTATTACAGCAAATTCCAGCTAATGACCCAGATATTTTAACTATCCCAATTTTTCTATAGATATTAATGATCAAAATGTTATGGATACCCTAACATTAAATGTTAAAACAAAAACATGAATAGCAAAGAAAATATTAAGAGAAATAGCCATAATATACAGAGTATATTATGTGCCAATGAAACTACCTAGCTCCAAAAGCAAAAATAGTAAGTAACAAAGGGGTTACCAAATCTTATGGAAGCCAATCACAATCACAACAATATTTTTGTCCAAAAAATGATAAAATGGGATGATGTATTAGTAAAGGATAATTGGCATTTTGACTCCATAACGGCTTTAAATTGAGGGAAGAAAATTTTAACCATTGGAGTTGTGCATTACAATTCTAGATGGATCTATAGATTTAAAATTTCTAAGATCCCAATCCTTTAGTCATGCTTCTTCAAGTAAAAGAATGTCCTTTCCGAGACCTTCATTTTCAAAATGCCAAGAAAAGGGAGGTGTAAAACTTGAAGATGTAGAGAAAAACTAAAGGGAGTAGATTTCTCTCCAAATAATTTCTAAGGTTGAATATGAACCTAGAATTACCAAAAGAACAAGTCCTACTCTGGCTAGTGAGATACTAGGAGTAAGAGACTCTTATGCATGATTAGATCCTCGATGGGAGGAGTTCCGAACTGCACTTTGAATGTTTAGATAAACTCTGCTTAGATCCAGAAAATAGCATAAAAAGGCAATGGTATGTAGAAAAATATTCATTGAAGAAAGATTATCCTTTAGGAAAAAAAATGGTGTACTGAGATGAAAAGGATGAGATGCACTATAGAGTTCTTTAAAATGGTTTGAGTACACAGGAAAATTTGATGATCAAAAGGAATCATTGAGCATGATTGTTAATAAATGGCATACAAAAACTAAGGTGGTTGAATCTATAATCCCCCCACTAGAGGAAATTAGTTTACCAATAGATGGTAGAATTGTCACAAATTTACACCTTTAAAATTGATATAGTAGACACTCAATGTGATCCTAAGAATAAAGATATTAATAGATTAATTCAACAAAATTATAATTAATCAAATATTATTTACAGAGTCTCTAATCAGATCCTTACACTGATAATAAATCAATTTTCAAGGATAAACTAGCAATTCCTACAATAATAAAAAATTAGAAACTCATCCAATATTTAAATTACAAAAATTTCCCCAAATATAAATTCCCCAAATTTCAAGAAAAAGTTTGAAATCGTGATTATCTTATAGAAAAGATTAATGAAAACTTAAAGGCTAAATTAAAATTAAAGAATGAATTAAAATTAAAAGATGATGAGGTAATAAGAACAATATCCGAAAAGTCTAATAACGACACACAAGTTAAGCTCTAAATATTTCATAAAAGAATTATTAAATAAACCTCATTCCTGCATATGCAAAACATGAAGAAATATTTTTTATCTCATACTTCACTGAAATGAAATTGCTGAATGGAATATTGATGGACGTGCATCGTATATACAATAAGTTACATGAAATGAGAAATGGTCATTACGCCTATAAAATGAAAAAATCGCACTTATAAACAAGTTGTCACTTCTAATTATATCCTGGATTTACGTGACATTAAAATATTGGTGGGATAATTGTCTCACTAAGATAATAGACATAGTGTAACAAATGCTACAACCATCACTCAAGTTATTAAGATTGAATCTACAGGACAAACTTTTGAAAATCTATGCGAAGAAGACGCCACCGCTACCTTAATTTATAGTATAGCAAAACATTTTATAGAGAACCTCAACTTTTCAAGATGAGTTTAGAAATACTATCTAACCTATCTTTGCCAAAGTTAGATGATTTTAGATGGTATAAGGATGTATTCCTCAACAAGGTTATGGTCCGAGAAGACTGTAGTCATGATTATTGGAAAGAAAAATTCATAAGTGGTTTACCAACATTATTCGAAAAGGTTAGAATAAAATTAAAAGATAGATTTGATGGAAAATCCTCACAGCCAATTAACTTATGGTGACCTTATAAGTTTATAAATGTCACAGACTTGAATTATGTACGTATATGAAGCATAAGCTTCGTAAATTAAAAAGGATAATAAAATATCCAAAAAGAAACAGGGAAGCTTTTGTCAAGATTTTGATACACCGTTGTCTGCCCTTCAAAATGTAAGCATCCAATGAAAATTAAAAGAAGACACAAGCACTATAAAAATAAATTTGAAAAACTCATCATTACATAAAAATATTTAAAGGCACAAACGAGAAGCCACAAAGGTGCTTTCAAGGAAATAATGATAAGTGTTTGAATTGTGGAAAATTTTTGGCCATAGGCTAAGGATTGTAAGGTCCCTAATAAAAAGAAGGATAAGATCAATATGTTAGAACTTGAGCCAGAAATAAAAGATAGATTATATTCTATTCTTGATGAATATGACAATAATTCTTCCTCTCAAGAAAGTTTCAAAGATGGTTAATTCACTAATATAGCATATAGTTCCATAATAGTGACTCAACTAATCATCGCGGGATGTACGGAGCAATCCGCACCGTGATAGCCACTCAGAAATGTCATTACCAATAATAACAAAGAAATCTTCTTTGATATGATTGATCATATTGAATATAAAGATCTTAAAAGAAAATATTTAATAGAATTAAAAAATATAGTTCTTAACCAAAAACATGACAAAGAAACAATTGAGCATTTTAATATGAAAACGTACTAAAATAATGAAGAAAAAAAGATCTAGTACAACAGCATACAATATCTTCAAACTGAATTATTACATATTAAAAATGAAATCAAAGAAGTTAAGCAAAGACTTAACAAGCTAGAAACAGATGCCCTTGCTAATAAACTATTAAATGAACTAAAACCAACGCAAGAATCTGAATTGTATCGATCCTAAATCAGAGAAACATCAAAATTAGAAAAAGGTGAAGAAGAAGATAAGTCTCTAGGGAGCTCTCTTGAAGGTAAATCAGGGGTAAAAACTATTGAAAATTAAATCCCAGAGTCGGTATATACTTATCACATTGGTTATAAATAATGTTTATACTATTCACAAAATTGCATTATTAGACATGTAAAAAGTGCATCAAAATCGCATTATTGAAGGAATAATCCCTACTAAGTACCTTGAAAAAGTACAATGCAAGTACTCCGCGACAGTGAAAGACTCAAAATAAATTGTAAACTCCATAAGGCACACATATGCAATAATGGAATCTCGGCTATTAATGATTTATAACCAAAGATATAAACGAAGAAATAATATTAGTAACCCCTTTATAACCCAAATAAAACCCAATGCTCTATTGATTTAGACGGCATCCACACCACTACTCTAGAATGTATATCATTTTTCCCGACCTAAATAATATGTCAAAAGAAGAAAGTGAATTTATAAAGAAAAAACTATCTTTAGAATAAATCTTCTTTTCCAACAAAATAAACTATTTAAAGAACGAGATAAAATTTAAACTAGATTAACTCTCTTAAAAATCCGGAAGGTAGAAGCCAAAATTAAAAGCCTACAAGAATTCATAGAACGAGAAGTCCTGCCTGCACTTCCTAATGCCTTTGGGATAGGAAACGGGTCATTATTGAGTTACCATATATTGAGGGATTCAACAAAAAGAATATCCCTACTAGGGAAAGACCTATTCAGATGAATCAAGAGTTAATGAAATATTGTAAAAAGAAATCAATGATTTACTTGATAAAAAGTACTTAGACCTTTCCAAGTCACCATGGAGTTGTTCAAGATTCTATGTCAATAATAGTGCAAATAAAAGAAAAAGAAAATTCCTAAGCAGCTACAATAATTATAAGCCCTCAATAAAGTTTTAAAATGACTAGTATCCAATACCCAATAAAAGAGATCTTCTTAAAAGAACTTGCAAAGCTAACATTTATAGTAAGTTCATATGAAAACCTGGATTTTGACAAATACAGAGTAGCGTAAAAGATAAATATAAATAGCTTTTAATGTACCTTCTGACAATATGAATGGAATGTAATGTGTCATTCCTGATTAAAAAATGCACCGGCCTGGAATTCTGAAATATAATGAACAAATATTATTTAATCCACATAGTCATATTTCTATAGCTTCATATAGATGATGTTTTAATATACCTTAAGATATTGATAAACACTCCAAACATATCCAAACCTTTTAAAGTTGTTAAGCAAAACTGGACATAGAAGCGCTAAAAAATTAAGTTATTCCGCATCATTAATAGATTCCTTGGTCATGACTTATATCAAGGAACCTATAAACCCATTTGTAGAGCCGTAGAGTTCCTAATTCAAATTTTCTTAGATGAATTCAATTGATAAACTCAATTTCCGTAGATTCCTAGAAGTCTCAATTATGTTGCGTATTTTATTCCAAATATTAGGCAGCTGTGCTCTGTAAGCCGCTTTATCGTTGTCTTAAGAAGGATCCAGAATTCGGCTGGGATTAGAACAAACAGAGACAGTCCAAAAATAAAATCAATAGTTCAAAATTTATGCCTAGGAATACCACATCAATGGGCATTCATGATAGTAGAAACTGACGCCTCGCATGGATATGGAGGCATCCTTAAACAAAAATTCTCCCTTGAAAACCCCCGAATAATTAGTAAGATTCACTTCTTGAATCGGAATACTCAAAAAAGATATAGCACCATTAAAAAGGAAATTCTCGCTATAGTGCTATGTATCACAAAATTTCAAGACGCATCTAATAAATAAAGAATTTTACTACGAGTAGACTACAAAGGTACCAAAGAGGTTTTACAAAAAGATGTAAAAAATCTGGTTTCTAAACAAATATTTACCAGATGGCGTGCTTTGTTATCCAAATTTGATTTTCAACGAGTTTATAAAAGGAGAAAATAATTCTCTCCTGCATTTTTAACTAGGGAATTTCTATAGTGGAACTAAATGAGACCGAATACTGTGCATAAGGCCCTTGAGGCCTCCATTTCAGCTCTTCAAACAAGAAGAAATAATGAAAAGACCTTCAAAGAAGAGGAAAAACCAAACTAGAAAAATAAATATTCGCCTTGGCACCCCATCTTGCCAAAAGCTACTATTCCGTCCCCATTAAAGGAACCCATAACCAGCCGTACTGCATTACACCCATTAAAAATCAGCCTTTAAAGGAGACTTTCATCGTACGACACAAAACTATCTCTATTCAAACTAAGGACAGCTATGAAATGAAGCCACCGTAGAGACATACTGTAGTTCTTCCAGCGACCTCGAAAAGAAAATGGAGAAAATATTCCAAATAAATAGCCGCTTGAGCTACGCTTTATGTGCACGCGATCATGCCCGATAAAAATATGAAGGTTTTGGAGTACCCGAGTTACTAAAACCCCAAGTATACAAATTTGAATTATGGAGAGATGATCCCCTTAAAAACCGAAGGTATTATGAGTTCATTTTAACAAACACCGATTCAAGAAAATTGAGCATAAATTAAAATTTGATAATCCTCGGAAGTATTCAATACTCAAGTTCACAATTAAAAGAATTTTTAAACCGTTTAATGGTTTGCGCATCATCTACATACACCCATTCCCTATCAAGAACCCATAGACTTATTATTGCCAACCTGTATGATTATAAGGCAAATTTCTCGTATAACTTTTATGTATCTAAAGTCCAATACTCACTCTTGGTTTTTCTGGCATTCAAGAAATGAAAAGCTTAATCATTCCCAAATGGTTTTAAGAATGGTGGAACCAATTCGGAGGAACTAATGGTGCATTGTCAAAATACTTCTCAGACACAACTTGAGTGTGTGGAAATTTTCGTGCAGAGCACATTTCTACTCCTACCAGAAAATAATTAAATTTTGTTATTTTTTAAAAAAGAATTTCATATTATCACCGTCCTTTGATATTCGCGAAATTGAAAGGATTAAATATCTTAGTAAGACCATCAAAATCAAAGGTCAGCACCAACACCCCAGAAGATAAGGAAACTTCAAGTTCTTCATTACTACATGATTCCCAATCGTCCAAGGAAGAATTAAAAAGAAGCTCCAAAGCAGCCTTGTCAAATTTGAAAAAGATACCCAACAAAAATGTATAATGGAATTACTAGATACAAATATCCTCTCATACAAGTGAATCCAAGCAATGGAGACATGCTAGATCCGCAAGTGATAGCTCAAGCTTATCTTCTCAACTAAAGGAGGTGGCCGACTATCCTTTCGTAAAAATAAAAAGCTACTATTAATCAAAAAAGCAAAGGGACCCTCAAGAATCCACCGAAAAAATGCAAAGAAAAAGACAAGCAACACTGTGACAAAATGGAATCTCATAATTCCCATGCAGCATTTAAGACGAACCATCAAATTCCAAGGTCAGCATCGTGACAAATATCAAATTTCAAGGAAATCGGGTTTCAAGTGAAGACAGAAGACATCTTTAAATAGATCCGTAAAATTAAATCTCGCCACGTGTGGATACATGTAAATAGATAGAAGGTAGTAATTAGTTGACTCATCATACTGAGGTCTATTTAATAATTCTCACCTTGTATTAAGACGGCATCTTAAAAAACACTACACTCACTTCAAAATTGCCCAAACCGACTCATCATTGGCCACAACGAGTCATTTTTTTGCCCATCCTCTCAATCCTTAATGTCATTAAAAACCTTCTCCCAAATGATGGGCCGGAGGATGTGTCATTGTTAGATATAACAACCGCTGTAGGGAGCTGTCGAGAAGATCCGTAAAGGGCTAGAAATCTCCCAATGACAATGAGTGAAACAACATCCCGCTTGTCCATCCAATGAGTCATTGTTCCCACCCATTTGTCAAGTCAAGAAATCATTCATAATTTTTAATAGTGACGCATTTAGTAGTGACAATGACTCAGTCAACCAATGAGTCGCGGCTCGCCCATTGGGAGTTCGAAGTTGTTCGAAATCCTTCCTGTGACTACGACTAGATACAACGACTCCATTGTTGCATTCATGAGTCGTCTCCGCCCATCCGCTGGTCGAGGTCTTAAAAATTTCTTAAGGCCCAATACCAAAACTAGTCCTGGGACCATGGTCACAACCACCGACCTGCCAGTGACCCATTGATTCTGAAGAGCAATGTCTGTTAATTTCTATTCTAGGGGCATTTTGTGAACTTTCTTCTATTTTAACGCCTTTAAATTACGTCATTTGGGGTGCAAGGCAATTTAGGAGTTGGATCGACTTCTTCCTCTCATTCTCTCCCAAACTCACAAGACCGCATGTAGAAAACCTGCATAGCCAGTTCCAAGCAAGAGCTAGGGCATCCATCTTTTTAGATCTTCTTAAGCTAATTCTTAAGAATTCTTCTGCATGTGTGACTTCAATAAATTCATTTCCTTTCCCCCTTGTGTCCCAAATAATTTTCTTAAACTTCTAAATGCCAGCTACCGTAGAAGTTTGAAGCGATGATTTTCACCTTTCCGCTAAGAAATTCTTTAAATATTTCTAAATCTCTAAGGTTGCATGATCATTCCTAGATGAAATTCATATTTAATCTTTATTCATGCATATTTCTTTCTTAACCCTGATCCTTAGTATGATATATGAATAAAACTTGCATTATTTAGAACTCAAATATGAATGTTGTATTAGTATGATAAATTACTCAATTATGCAATGCTAAAGTATTTATACATGAATGGAAAGTTAATACTTCCGCATGTTCAATCTCAGACATAAACAAGACTAAAGATATCTGCAGATATCCTTCTTAGCATTATTGTTTTTCTTTAGACTATCACGCGATACTTTCGTGACAGCACCCTAAAATGTCTTAGAACCTAATTTCTTTCTGTGTCCTTAAACTCGTAAAACTTCTAGACACGAGTTCTAACTTAGTCCTAGGACATCAATTTTGAGATATCATCCATTTAGATATACTTAGGCTTTCGAGAGGGAGTAGTACTTAGCACGAGTGGGTCGTGGTTCACCGCACCCAGGTTCTTAGGAACTATATGCCACCGTAGGTGTTTAGCTAGAATGGGTGTCAATTAGTGATCACACAACCATGCCTTATACTCCTAAAAAGGTATATTGGGTCCTACCAATATGCGTAAACATCGAACTCCACGCTTCCAGATCACGTTGTTATATATCGTTTGCAGGTTCTCCTGGGCGCCTCTCAAAGTGATGCTCATGGTTCTAAGTCCAAATTTTCAAGATTTTCATATTTCAATCTATTTTTGCAAGACATGCTTAAGCTTACTAGTACTTATTATATGCATGTTTTAGTTATTTCACATACCCAAGACATTCAAAGTAATCGATTGTATTATTTATAATGTGTTATATCATGTTATGGTATAGGCTCATACTGAATTTCAACACTGCAGAATGGTCTTCCATACTTCCGTGAGCTTCCAAAGTGGTGAATCCTTATTTGCCGAGGGTTGGAGTTCCTTCAGCCTTATGGTTTTCATTTTGGTTTCCATATACAGAGTTATAGGGATTTGTCCTGAAGAACTCACTGGGCTTTTAGAAGGCTTTCATAGTTTTTATAGATTTAGTTTGGCTTTGTAATGTATGTCTACATTTGTGTCAAATCAATATTTTCATGTTTCTTTAATCATCTTCCTCTTTCTATTATTTTAAGCACACTGCTTCTAATAGAAATATGCTTTTCCATGGGTTTGCTTGGGGCCGCCAGATCCTGGCACCGCCGCTGCCTCAAAGGTGTGAACTCGCGTCGTAGACAAACTTGGTATCGTGAGCATCATGTTTAGAGTGTCCTAGGATTTTGGAAGCCGTATCGAGTAGTCTCCTTCATGGTTGTGAAACTCGGCCATTACTTATGATGGGAATCTACGAGGCGCTTTTTAGGAAAACTCCTGCCATTCATTATTATTATCATGCGTAGAGTTTTAAATCGTAATTCATCCTACTAACTCAAGCTCTATTCCTTTTAAGTGTTGATGATGCCTCCCAAGGAGGAAACGAAGGAGGATCGAATGCTAATCACCAACCCCACCAAACTTCCAACAACCCCTCGTGACGCATTAGGTGTCATGGGATGCAGAGTTCCGGCTACTATTGCCGAGATGCTAGTTTGTGAAACACTGTAACCAAAAGCAACTAGTTATGTCATTGTGCTAGTAAATACCGATGGGTCTACAATGTCGCTGCAGTTTGGGATTTTTACCAATGAATCGCATTTCATGAGCTCCAAAGTATATGAGGACCCTAGGAATTCATTGATTAAATCTTAAGATCACCTAAATCATGGTGTTACCTCATTGAAAGGATTTGGCCGTTTATCAGCCTGAAGGGGTGACTGCATTTGAATAAGTAGGGAAGGAGGGAGACGAGATGGGTGCAGGCCCGTGGAATGGGACGAGATTGTGACCTGCATTCCTGCATAAGTTTTTCCCTTGGGAGTTAAGGGAAGCTGGTTGCTTGAGTTTATGGAATCCCAGGAAAACGCATATGACATGGATTACGCATTAAAGTTCACTCAACTTGCCGAGGCATGTCTCGAAAATGGATGCCGAGCCTAGAGCTCGTATACCCAATTTCGTGAATGGAGTTCCCACCTGCCAAGGAGTGCAGAATCGCGCAAGCCTATCAAAGAAAGAGGAGCATCTCTAGTCTCATAATCCATGTACAAACAGAGGCAGAGAAACCGAATGAGCAGAAAGGGAAGGCTGCAAGACAGTCACACTGAGTATTCTGGAGCAGGCCTGGCAAGGGCAAATCTCTTGCCACAAGCAGCAAATGGGGCCTCGACACCTTCTCCAAAATGCGTTGCTCCATCAACTGTGTCCCATACGAATATGAGGGGTGCACTTTTCTAGCATGTCCTAAGTATGGTAAGTATGTGCAAGAACCACCCGGGTAAGTGTTGAATGGGAAAACAGTGGTTGTTTTAGCCGTGGCACAATGGGTCCAAAATTATGGATTTCCCATCAGCGTGGATGGGGGAAGGCCTAGGGTCCACTGCATCGGCAGCTCCGCCTGTCAATCCAAATTTTAAAGAGGGGAACTAACTGCATAGGTAGTGAGAAGTGCCAAAAACGCTTCTATGCTTTATCCTCTGGCCAGACAAAGAGAACTCACCTCGATATAGTGACTGGTATGTTACGTCTCTTTCGTCTAGATGTGTATGCTTTTACTAGATCTAGGAGCTACACTTTCTACGTGACTTCTACATCGCTGTCAAGTTTGATATTAGTCTAGGAAATCCTTTCGTATCCATTTTTAGTCTCTACCCAATTTATGAGTGAATGAGCTAGCCAAAGTGTATAAGGTTCTCCAATTATAAGCATGTATAAAGTCACCCTAATGATCTTTTAGAGTTAGATATGGTCGGCTTTGACATCATCATTGTCATGGGGCTAGTTAAATTTTGATATACATCAGCTTGGATTGCAGAACTAGGTCTCAGATTCCACTTCCTAACGTACCAATCCTAGAGTGGAAGGGTCATACTTCAATGCCCAAGGGTCGCTTCATTTGTCACCTTACCAGGAAGATAAACGTTAAGGGGTACATCTAATACCTCGGTTAGGGTCAAGATTCTAGGGTCCCCAGACCCCAACACTTCGCGCTCCAATTGTAAATGAGTTTCATGTATTTCCCGAAGAGATTCCCGGAGTCCTCTTGAACGGAAATAGACTTTACATAGTCCTTCACCCAGAGTACCTAGCCTTCCATCTCTATTCCTCCTTGGCTTAATGACTCCCAAACTTAAGGAGTTGAAGGAACGGTTGAAAGACCTCTAGGATACGGGCCTCACTGCACTCCAAGATCTCTCCAATGGGTGCCTACCCCATTCATGCTAAAAGATGGTACACTCGTGAATGTGCATCGACTACCTTCAAATTTAACAGAATACAAATAAGAATAGGTATCCTATACAAAGGATTGATGACTTTTTTTGACTAACCAGGAAGCGTTATTTCCAAGATAGATCTCAGACGATACCACTGTACCAAGGTTTCAGAATGACATTCTCGAAAACAGCCTCTGTGGAACCCTGTGATGGTCACTATGAATTTGTAGTTATGTCTTTGACTAACCACTGCCCTGTAACTTTTATATATTTGACGAACAGTATTTAAGTTGTACCTAGACATGTCTGCCATTGTCTTTATAGATGATATTCTAGCTTACTCCAAAATAGAGGAGGAAACATGCATCATTTGAGGATAGTGTTGTAGACCGCAGAGACCGCCAGCCTGTTTGCCTAATTTAGCAAATGTGTGAATTCTCGCTGAAATCAGCTGCCTTCCTCACCATGTGGTCTCCGAAGAGGGTATTCTGTGTGGATCTCAAAAGATAGCCGCCAATTAAGGATTGTCCAAGACCCACCTCCATCATACATCAGAGTTTCTTGGTCTAGCCGGTTATTACGTACGCTTTTGTGAAGGGCTTTCCTCTCTATTGCCTCCCCTTTGACCAAAACTAACTCAGAAGAAGGT
Organism: Datura stramonium; assembly: GCA_018107945.1. Taxonomy (NCBI): domain Eukaryota; kingdom Viridiplantae; phylum Streptophyta; class Magnoliopsida; order Solanales; family Solanaceae; genus Datura; species Datura stramonium. Next base: position 239,507 of record JACEIK010000727.1, read on the forward strand.
GAAGTTTCAGTTGTCTCATGATGTGAGAAGAGCTTTCAAGAGCCGAAGACTCGACTCACTACAACCTCACCCTGACTCTTCCAAGTATGTCTTATGGGTTCTGTGGATCTAATAGATGCCTCTAGTGGATGGCCTCGATTGTTTTCTAATGTAGTATGGAAAATTCAAATACAACGCTTCAAAAAAAAACTTAAGATTCATGAGAAGAACCAACCGCTCACGCATTTTAAACTCATAGCCGATGATGTTTGCTCTGAAAATTTGGAGACACTATCTTTATGGGGTTTATGTGGATGTTTTTACTGGACTACAAGAGACTACAGCCATGTGTTCATTTAGAAGAACCTCAATCTTCATTAGAGAAGGTGATTATGTCACGACTCAAACGTATACTCCGAACCGTAGACACGTGGACAAGGAGCCTCGAGAGACTCCAAGTCGACAATGACATTAGATTACATTTAATTCAATCACATGAGAGGAAAACTTAACATAAAGAACGCAATTATAATAAGAGCATAAGGGAAAATAGCACAAGACTTGGAGAATAGCTAATACAACTCGTAGTCCTGATAAGCCCCAAAACATGAAAGGAGTGAATGATGGGACAACTCCCTAACTAATCTAATATCCAAACTGGAAAGAAATAACATAGATCGTGGAACATGTAGCCCTCATTAACATGAGGACTCACCAAGTACGCCGAGAGAAAGGGTCAAACTAGCTGGCTGTGAGGATGAGCCCGAGAACTCTGGGACCTATATCATGAAACGATAAGCATAGAGTATGCAGACATGGAATGTAATGAGTATGAAAGGTAAGTAAAATGATACTAAAAACATATATAAAGTTCATAATAGATCATAAGAGTAGGACAAAGCACAGTTCGTATCATAAATCATTATAATATATCATACAACTCAAGGTTTTCAAAATTCATAATATAAAATATTTAAATCATAAATAAGAGAAGAGATTTGTTTAACATAACTTGAGATAACATATAATCATAACATGCAAAAATCATGACGGAATCGTGGAAAGACTTCTCTAACCGATATACCCTATATGAGCACACATGAAGCCCGGGATTTGTAGCCCTAGTCAGAGGATGTTCGCACCTTGACAAAGGTAGGGAACTATGAAGGGCATGATCACGAAGAGGGAGCCATTTGAGCCAGGGACAAACGTGAAAGGGGTCCTCCAAATATACCTACAGGTACATATAGTCTATGAGGATCTAGGGCCTAATATGAGCACCGAACTCAATAGTGTTTGATACTACTCCCAAAACATATATAGTGCCTATAATATAAATATATTTATAATCATAATAGAAGATATTTGCTTAACATAACTTGAGACAATATACACCATACATACAAAAATCATGAGGAATAGTTGAAGATTCTCTTAACCGATATACCCCTATATGAGCACACATGAAGCCCACTTGTAACCCTAGTTGGGAGGGTGTTCTTACTCTGCTAAGGTAGGAACAATGAAGGGTGAGTAGACACATGAAAAGTGCCATTTGGGACAGGGAAATGTGAAAGGGGTCCCAAACATACCTACGGCACATGGTTCATGAGATCCGGACTTTAACCTCGAGCCCCAAACTCATTCCTATGGTTCGAGCATTACTCCCAAAACATATAGTGCTCATACACACACATGAGTTCATGGCTAGTTAAATCATGACACCGTAAACATGCTTGAATATATGTGAACTAGTCATGACATGAGGCCCGTGAGTCGAAGAAGCAAACATAATTCATGAATAATAATATAATACATACTTGTAGATCACGTATATAGCTTGAATTTCATAAAATCATAATTGGTAATAAATAATTCATAATTAAATTCATAATTCATGTTGGGCTTGTCAAACATCAATGGATCAATGGATAATAATCGATTCATCATGGGGCAGCGAATAATAAAGCTTAATTGTTTAGAAATTAAAATCAAATATTATAATCAATTTAAATCTCAAAAGATGATCAAAATCAGTAGATTATGATAAGATTTCAAAATCATGCTAAAGACCTTATAATCAAATCATTAAATTTTATACAAATTAAATACAAAACCCCATGAATTTTTAAATTTTTTTGAGTAAAATCATAAAGTAGGAGCATGGATGTGGAAGAATTCACCCATTGGTAACCTTATATAGCAGGGATTATCAAATTCTAACCCTCCTTAAAATCCCTAGAATGAGATCAAGGAATTTGAGGTGAAAAGCTTGAAATCTCACTTAGATCACTCTATCAAAAATCCTTCTTGCATGCATGAATGAGAGTTTAGGAAGGATTATTTTCTTAAAAGCCCAGCTTTCCCAAGACAAAATAACGTAGTTTAGGCCTTATATCGTGAAAAGTCGAAAATATCCTAATGAATATGCCTCGAAACCGCCTAAGGAACCCACTGGTGGTGAAGAACGGACGTGGGAACTACTCAATGACTCATCATGTCTCTCGTGGGAATGAACTTCTAAAAGTCTTCTCTCGAATCAATCAACAGATGGCCGTGGATGACCCATCGCTTCTACCAATGACTCGCTTCATCGCCTATGGCTCTGCCCTCAAACTCTTGGCATCTCATCTTCTAACGTCACACCACTACCGCCACCACAAACAACCCAGTCGCTGTTTCCCTCCGCTGCCTCCACCGGAAAACTCAACCTCCAACAACGGCTCATAAACTACGACTGTGGTTTCTCCTAATAAGTCATTGGGACGCCTGCTGTATGCCACCCGAAGAACTCAATTGCTTCCGACGACTACTAACAACGACTCACAGCTTCCTACAATGAGTCGTCATGTATCCTGTGGTTTACGCTCGTCACCTAAATTCTTAGAATTAACTATGATTGCTACATAACGTAATTCCAGTGATGTCACCACGAGTCAGATCTTGACCTATCCCGAGATATTTTCCCCATTTTCTGCGCTTAACTTTTCACTTCCGGTCTACTCCTACCACCGGGGTATTATAATATCTCCCTTGGGAACGCTCCTCAAATATTTGAAACAAGAAGAAATCAAGAGATATACAATTATCATACTCATCGATCATATTAACCGAAAATTTTACGAAATGACTATCCCCGATTAAAACCACATAGTAACCGATTTCTGCTTTCTTACATACATTCATGCACATAAAAGAAACTTGCACACATGAACTGAAATATAAAAAATTAGATAGAATCATAGAGTAAGACTAATACCTCAAGCCTGAATCGAGCTAGTAGAGAATAAATGTGGATATTGAGATCATATCCGCTTTGGCTTCCCACGTAGCTCCCTCAACATGATGGTTTCTCCAGAAAACTTAACCGAGGCTCTTCCCATGCTCCTTAGCTTACTTGACTTGACGATCTGGGTGATTTCTACCAGAATTTCTTCATAACCGAGGCTGTCCTCACTCCCAACATCACCACCGGAACTACTAAGGCCGGATCACCTGCCACTTTTCAAGAGCGATACATGAAATACGGGATGTACTAAAGATAACTCCGGGCGGTGGGCAAAACTCTTACACCACCTTACCAACTCTCCTCATATCCCGTAGACCAAATATACCTGTGGATCGAGTTGTCCTTTCTTTCCAAATTGCGTTGACTTCCCTTCATGGGAGATACCCTTATAAATACTCTAGTCGCCCACATCAAACTCCAAATCCCTTCCTCACATCCGCATACGATTTCGATGACTCGAGCAGTTTTTAATTGGTCCCTTATCAACTAGACCTTTACCATGGCCGCATGAACCGAATTAGGTCCTATCATGGTCGCCCACCAACCAAAGCATCCGATGGGCAATCTACACCTTCGCTATAAAGATCCTCGGAATGGCGCGATCCGATAATAGATTGATAGGCCAAGTATTATAAGAAACCAGATTGAAGTGCAAAACATCATCCCAACTACCTTAAAATCCATAACACACATGTCCTCACATACCCTCAAGAGTCCGGATTGTTCGCTCACTCTCGCCATTCATTTGTGCATGAAAGGTCAGGCCGAAGCTTGACTTGAGTCCCAAGTCCTTCTGAAAAGACCGCGTAACTAGGAGGTAAACCTGAGTACCTTGGTATGAAATAATAGACAAGAGCACTCCATGAAGTAGAACCAACTCCCGAATATAGAATTTGGCATAATCACCCACGAATTCGTGGTCTTAATTCCAGAGAAAAGGTGCAGCCTTGGTTAACTAGCCTACCACCACCCAAATGGAATCATAGTGTCACGAAATTTAGGTAGACCGTGAATGAAATCTATATTAATCTCTTCCCACTTCCAAGTGGGAATTCTAATATCCTCAAGTACACCTCCCGCCCTTGGTGCTCTATCTTCTACTTGGCCGGGCGCTTGGACATTTGGCTACTAACTCGGCAATATCCTTCTTCATACCATCCTACTAATAGAATTTCTCAAAGTCCATATACATCTTTGTGGATCCTTGGATGGATAGAATATATAGTACCATGCCTCATGTAACAATCGAACTCAAATTATCACATCCAGACATACAATCGACCGAGTACCGTAGAACACCATCTCCCTTGAGAGAAAACCTCCACTTTGACTCGCACCACTTCTTTCAAATACCTTCCTCAAAATCGAACTGCCTTTCTTAGACGGATAAAAGAACTACCAAGGACGATTCTAACCCATTTTTGCACAACAATGTTGCCATCGATCGAGCCAATCAATATAACTCTAACCTTGCAAGTCAGAAATCTTTCACCAACTCCTTCTTTCCTCAAATACGTGGGACACACTCTCCATAGAGAGCTCAATAAGTGCATCTCGGCGACAACATTAGCCTCTGCCCAGTGGGTAAAGAACACTCATATCATAGTCCTTTAGTCACTCCAACCACTCCTTTGCCGAAGATTGAGATTTTTCTGCATGAACACATATTGCAAGACCTTGTGATCCATGAATACGCCCAAGTGGACCCCTATACAAGTAGTGCCTCTATCTCATCAATGCAAACATCACTGCGGGCTAACTCCAAAATCATAGGTCGGTAATTCTTTTCATGAACAATTATCTATCGAGAGGCATATGCCATCACTTTCCCATCCCGCATCAACACACATCCTAGTCCGAATATCAAAGCATCACAATACACAACAAAGCCATCAGTACCTCAGAAAGTAAACACCGGCACAAGTGAGTCGTCAATTCTCGGAGGGGATTTTCTCACAAGACTCCAACCATTGGAACTTTATCTTTTCTGAGTCAACCTCGTCAATGGGGCCGCAAATGATGAAAATCCTCCAAAAATCTTCGGTAGTAGCCTTCTAGCTTCCAAGAAATCCCGAATTTCTAAAGGATTCACCAGTCTGGGCCAAGTCTTCACCGCTTTGATTTTCCGAGTCTACCTTTATCCCCCTACTCGATACCACGTGACCAAGAAATGCTACCGAGTCTAGCAAATAGTCACACTTGCTAAACTTTGAATATAGCTGATGATCCTTGAGAGTTTGTAGCACTATCCTCAAACGAGCGGCATGCTCCTCCTCACTCCGGAGTATATAAGGATGTCATCAACGGAGCACAATCATGAACATGTTCAAATATTGCTTGAACACCCTATTCATCGTGTCCATAAAAGCCGCAGGAGTACTTGGTTAGTCCAAATGACATAACTACAAATTCATAATGGCCATACCGGGTTCTGAAGGCCGTCTTTGGGATATCATACTCCCGAACTCTAAGATGATGACATCCTGACTCGAGATCTATCTTCGAGAAACACCGCACCCTCGGAGCCGGTCAAATAAATCAATCCCGGGCAAGGGGTACCTGATCTTGACAAAGGGCCTTATTCAACCGTCGATAATCGATACACATCCGAAGTGATCCTCCGTCTTTCGAATAAAGAGAACCAAAAGGGCACCCTGGCGGAGTCTTTCTTGGTCTGATGAAACCCTTAACCAACAAGTCCTTCAATCGTTATTTTAACTCTTTAACTCTACCGGGTCCATCCTATAAGGTGGAATGGAGATAGGATGCGTATCCGGCAATAGATCAATACTCCCAAATCAATTTCCCTCTATGGAGGAATACTCCCGAAAATCATCGAAAACCTCTTAGAACTCACACCACCGGAACCGATTGAATAGTCACCTGGGGTCTCGAACCTGCCATACTTAACCCTAACTAGGTGGTACATGCAACCTTAGAGATCATTTTCCCGGCCTTCGATATCAAATAAAACCAACCGGCTAGTACAACTCGGATTTCCCTTCCACTCCAAAATCACCTACCCGAAATCGGAATTCCACCGCACGGTCCCGTAACTAATCAATGAATAACATGCAAACAACCAATCCATACCCAAGATGATATCAAAGCCGGGCCATGGCTAGCTCTAGCTAAGTCTCATGAGGTAACCTTATGCAATATTCTATGGGAAAACCTCTATATACCCGCCCCTAGCCACCACATCGATTCACCAACCGGAGTAGATATGAGAATAGCTTCTAACACTTCAAGACTAACTCCAAAACTACTAGCAACATAAGGGCCGCTGCATATGCAAATTCGGATCTAACAAGGTAAGCAAGTATCAATATGAAGACTTGCAACATACTCGTGACTACATCTCGTGACGCCTCCCCGCACTTGGCGAGGTACTAGGGCATAAAATCGATTTTGGCTCGACCGCCTACTGAACTAGTGGAATCATCCTGCTGTGGGGCTGTTGCCGGAGCGAGAACTAGCTGCGGTGGAAATCTCTCGATCCTGTGCGTTTCTGCTTTCCACACCTAAAACAAGCATCTGCACCAACTCTGGAAGACTTCGAGATGATTTTGCCACATCTCTCATAAGTCGAAAGTGCGCTCCATCTCGCACGCTACCATGATCCCTTGAGCTCGTAGCTCCTACTCCTCCGTCCCCCGAACCCGATGGCGTGATCGTCGGAGCAATGGAGTTGAGTAATGGACCTACTGGGACTCCGCCGACGTGGTCCATCCTCGACTCCGGCCTCGAGAAACCCCGTAGCTTGCCTGGCCCCGACCCTCTTGGCCTCTCTCCGCCTCCTATAGACTGACACTTACTCGCGCATGCAAAATAATATGGGGAAAGTCAACGTCCTTGATGCATGGAAACCCGACAACTTTGTCTAAGCAATTTGCCACTCCGTGCACAAATGGCTTACCCGAGTCCGCTGATCCGCTACTAACTCTGGAGCATATTTAGATAACCGAGTGAACTCCAAGGCATACTTCTATACAGACATGTTACACATGCTTTTTAGATTAACAAACTCAAATTCACTTTGCTCCTCATCTCCCGAGGGAAGAACAGATCCATGAACACGCAGAAACTCATCCTAACCAATCGGGCTAAAGAAGCGCGCCCTGCATCTTCCATTGCTTATACTATATGTGGTACCTCATTTAGCCGATAGGAGGTCAAATCAATGCATTCTCCATTGTTCACCCCATAACCTAGGTGATCTTCAAAATCTCCTCACAAAGTCACGTGGGTCTCGTCTACGTTCACCGTGGAACGGGAGGGCCTGCCGTAAAGAAATCCTCATCCTAGCAGCCGCCACATTCCCGCTTTCAGGAATAATGTGCCACAAAGCCTCGATTCCTCGAACCTTAGCTATCATGGCCTCGTAAGTAGCATTTGAATCGGCCATTTAAACTGGGGCCAAGAGGCGCTGGCCCCGGTATCGTGCTCCTCATGAATGGGTGGAGTTGGCTGATGCTCACCATCATGGGCACCCTCATGATCATTACCATTTCCATTTCTCCTGGAATTTACCATATGGAGGCATGATTCTCGAAACGCGAATTGCACAAATAAGAACAAAGAAGGAAATTCATCACATGACATGGATCATGAAAGAACTCAACATTTCAGACGCCTAGTAGCCTTCTTCTGGCCCATAAATATTATGCTGCTTCACACCTATGAAAAAGACTCTACATAATGTAGCTTTAATTCTCAGGACACATGAAACCTATGGCTCACCACGTTTGTCGCGACCCAAACATACACCCGCATTGTAGACACAAGACAAGGAGCCCCGAGAGACCCCAAGTCAACCCATGGCATGAGCATACATCTAATTCAATCACGTGAGCGGAAAACTTAACATAAATAATGTAATTATAATATAACATAAGGTAAAAACAACACAAGACTTGTACAATACGGTAAAATACAACTCATAGTCTGATAAGCCTCTAAACATTAAAGGCAGATTGATGGGACAACTTCCCAACTAACTAACACTTAAACTAAAGGAAATAACATAGAGTGTGAACATGTAGCCTCGAACATGAGGACTCACCAAGTATGCCGAGAGCAATAACTAGCTATGGGGTGAGGATGAGCCTCGAGAATCGGGACCAGACTGGGTGAAACGATACAACATGTAGTATTCACAAGATGCGGGAATGTACCGAGTATGAGATAAGTAAAATGGACATTTAAAAACATATATAATGTTCATAATAGATCATAAGAGTAGGATAGAATACTCGTATCATAAATCATTATCATATCATACTACCAAGGTTTTCAAAACATACATAACATAAACATAATTATAGTTCATAATAGAAGTGATTTTCTTAACATAACTTTAGACAACATACATAATCATAACATGCAAAAATCATAAGGAACTGTGAAAGATTCTCTTAACCGACCTACCCCATATGAGCACACATGAAGCCCGACTTGTAGCCCTAATGAGAGGATGTCTGCATCTTGCCAAAGGTAGGAACCATTTAAGGGCATGATCACATGAAAAGGGCCATTTGAGCCAGGACAACGTGAAAGGGGTCTCAAATATACTATGCATAATATAGTTCATGATCCGGGGGCTTGACATGAGCACCTAACCTACTTTCTAGTGTTTGATACTACTCCCAAAACATATATAGTGCCTGCATAATAATACATACATGAGATCAAGGGCTAGTTAAATCATGACAATCATAATCATGCATAAATCATGTGGAACTAGCCATGACATGAGACCCGTGAGTCGCCAAAACATAATTTATGAATAATAAGATTACATACTTGTAGATCATGTACATAGCTTGAATTTTATAAAATCATAATGGGTAATAAAATAAATTCGTAATTAAATCTATAATTCATGCTGGGCTTGTCAAAACATCAATGGATCAATGGATCATAAATCGATTCATCATGGGGCATGCATAATCAAGCTTAATTTTTTAGAAATTCAAAATCAACAATATTATAATCAATTTAAATCTCAAAAGATAATCAAAATCAGTAGATTGGTGATAAGATTTCAAAATCCATAATTAAAAATGCAATTTAAGAGTTTAAATAAAACAAAAGGCAAGAAAAAGTTAAAAATTAATTTTAATAAATTTTGAGTAAAAATCATAGAGTAAGAGCATGGTAAGAATTTCACCCATTAATAGCCTTACATACCTAGGATTATAAAATTCTAACCCACCTTAAAAGCCCAAGAATGATATTGAAGGAATCGAGGTAAGTTTGAAATCTCCCTTAGATCACCTATCAAAATCTCGCATGCATGAATGAGAGTTTACGAAGGATTATTTTCTTAAAAACCCATCTTTCCCAATCTAAAATGAAGTAGTTTATCTCCTTATACTGTGAAAAAGTCCAAAACAATTTAAATGAACCCGCCTCGAAAACTGGCTCAAGGAAACCTAATGGTCAGGCTAAACGGGTTAGGGAAACCACCAACAACCCATCATGTCTCTCAGGAATGAATCCTAAAAAGTCTTCCCTCGGAATAAACCAACGGATGGTCGACGACCACGCTTCTACCCATGACTGCTATACTGTCCGCGGGTTTTCCCTTGAACTCAGATCTCATCTTCAACGGGTCAAAACTACTACTCGCCACCACAAACAACGAGTCGTTGCTTCCCTCCACTGCTTCCACCGTAAAACTCAACCTCCAACAACGACCATAAACTACTTACTTGTAGTTTCTCCTAATGGGTCATTGGGACGCTCCGTTATTTGCCACCCGGCGAACGAACTCCTTCCCACGACCGCTAATAACGATCATTGTTTCCTACGATGAGTTCTCATGTCTCCCGTGGGTTTACACTCCGTCACTCCACTTAGACTTAACTACGATCATTACAACAACTCGTGATATGTCACCACGAGTCATACCTTGACCATCTTGAGATATCTTCCTTACTTTCTCAAGTAGCTTTCAACTTTCACTTCGAGTCTACTCCAATGCATTCTCGAGGTATTACAGATTAGAGTTGTTGAAAGACTATGACCCGAGAATCTTGTATCACCCGGCCAGGCCAACAGACTGCTGCTGATGCCCTCGCATTGTCTATGGGGAATGTTGCTCATGTTAAGGATGATAAGAAAGAGCCGTTGCGTATGTTCACAAACTAACTTGGCTAGGTCAAGCTGGTTGACTCACAGAAGGTGGAGTTGTAGTCTAGAATGCTAGAATCTCCCTAGTGGTGGAGGTTAAGTCAAACAGATGAAGACCCAATTTTACTTAAGATGAAGGAAATCATTCTCATGAAAGAGGTGGAAGCATTCTCTAAAGGGGAGATGGTGTGCCTCCATTATTAAGGCAAAGCTGTGTGTTCCGTATGTAGATGACTTGAGGCAACGGATATTAACGGAAGTCGAAGCACTAGTTATTCCATCTAGCCATGTGCCACCAAGATGTACTGTGATTTACGAGAAGTATACTAGTGCAATGGCATGAAGAAGGATATTGCAATCTATGGCAACTATCCAAATTGCCAACAGGATACAGAGAGGAACATCAAAGACTCGGTGGTATGACTCAGATATTAGCCTTCCTACTTGAAGTGGGAAGAAGTAAACATGGACTTCATCACAGCTTACCTCTATACTCAATGATAGCATGACTAAATTTCGGTGCTTGTAGACCGATAACTAAGCCGCATATTTCATATGAGTTAAGACCACAAACTCGGCAAAGGATTATGCTAGAATGTTCATATAGGGGAGTTAGTCGAATACACAGTGGTTCCTTTTCCATCATCTCTTATAGGAGTACTTAATTCACCTCGCACTTTTGAAAGTTATTTCTTATGACTTGGTACTCAGATCAAGTTTAGCACAACTTTCACCAATAGATAGATGTAATGTGCCGAACGGACTATTCAGCTGAGGATATTTTGAGGGCTTTTGCGATCGATTTCAAAGGCAGCTGGAGATGATCACCTATCTCTCATCGAATCTCATATACAATAGCTACCACTCCAGTGATTAGATAGCCCCAATAGCTGCATTATATGGCAGGAGTGTGCGATCTCAGTAGGGGTGGCTCGAGGCTGGGTGGCTTACCCACAGGACCTAATTGAGTGAGGCCATGAGAATGTTTAACTTATTAGGGAGTGATGATTGCTCAAATCTACTCTTCACAGGAGGAAGTGTAAATGATAGTTGCAACATAAATACCTACTAAGAGCTCTCGGTCAAATCCACAGGAATAGTGACTGACGGCATAAAAATTATCTATTGAATTTAACTAAATTGCATCAATGCATTAAAAATGGAAAAATAAAATGTTGGGGGAAAGAAGATCCTAATTTGGAATTTAAATCAACTACTAATCAAAAACAAGGCAACCAAATTGAATGAACATGAACAAGGCCAGGGGTGTGCTATTGATGGGGGCATGATTGGATTAGAATTAACTAGAATATCAAATTATTACTCCCAAGCTTAAATAACCATTGATAAGTGCACCCGATATTTTCAACCACTTTGCTACTTTTCCCTCGAGTTTTCAAACCCCAAGGTCCAAATAATTCACCCACTATGACATGGGTAAGAATCAACTATCTCTAGCCTCAACACTTTAATTGGTGTATGAAAATGAGTTTTAGATATCTCTGCTTCCAATCCCACATAATCAAGACCCAAATACCCACCATTATTTTCTCACCCATATTTTATTCCGAATTTTCAAGGAAAAATAGAATAACTAAACATAACCCAGATTTGCAACTATAGATAATTCAATTATAATTTGGAAAAATAACAAATTTATAATAAAGGAGTAATTTATAATACCAATATAGCAATACCTAATCCAATTATCCTCTCAATCATACACACACCCATAGAAAAATATTTAGCCACCATAGATAAATAATATAAATCACATTGATAAGTAAATCTTACAAAATTCATCATTAATAGTAAATAGAAAGCTCAAATTTGTCTTCACAGAGGCTTGTACTCTTGGAGGAAGAAGAAGAAGAAGAAGGTGAAGAAAAGCTAACTCTATTGTTTCCTCTCCAAAATTAAAGATATTCAATATAATACAAATTCAATATTCTCAAGGATAAGGAATGCAATGTTCAGCACTTTTTAAAATAATGTACAAAAGTAGATTAAAAATGCTCTTCAAATCCTGTTCTGAACGACTTTTCCCTTTATATGATGGCCTTACTTGAGAGACACCAGCGCTTTGCTCCGCTCCCACCTCGCGGCGCTCTATCGCGGCGAGGGCCAAAGTGACTTCGTACTACCCGATGTTGGCACTCAGGGTCTGCAAGGCCGGACTCCGATTTTCCGCCATTGCACCTTCCACTTCAACACAGTGTGCTCCTCGAGATTTACGGCTGCTTCGCCGTTCCTTCTTTAAATCCATGCCTTTTGTTCAATTTCTTATTTTCTCCTTAAATTAAAATGCCTACAAAACCAAATAGAGCATAAAATCTTCCTAAATGACTTGAAAACTAAGCAAAAACTCATATTTATCAAATAAATGGAGCTGGGTAAATTACCAACTCATCAAACCCCCAAACATGAACCATTACTTGTCCTAAAGTAAGGCAATTCTTTATAGCTGAAAATTGAAGTAAGTGTACACTACATGATATTTTGCACAAGGGGCCACTAGGACTCGACAACCCCAAAATCGCTCATCGACTCAAAGGAAAAGAGTGAGACTCAACATTATATGCAAATGCTTCAAGAGAAGACCACAAACAATTGGCATGATTCATAGTTGATTCCTTCATTCAGAAAAGGGGCATGGGTTGATCAAAGTGAGCTTATAATACATCTTAAGTCATAAAAAATTCACATTCAAGGTATTCCTTAAAGCTCACTGCATTCTTGTCTCAATCACCTCTTTCGTGATTGCAAGCATGTTTGCCAAGGAAGTGATTCCACTAACATCAAGAGAGAATTCCATTTAATTTTCAAGCACCAAACTCGGGATTATAGAATGAAACAAACACTCACTCACAAAGTAATTTCATGCACACAAATTCTGACCTATAGGGCTTGCCTTTTGTGTAACTCTCCACTAATGTAAGGTTTATACACTTAAAATCAATTAGGACTTTGAGGTCATAATGAAGGCTAGGTTAAAAGTATGATGAACTCCTTAGTTCTAGTGACTAGAACCTCCTCAATCCCCCTATTTCCAGAACAATATTGCATACTCCATTTTCTCTGAAATCCACCCTACCTTGTCTCTCCTCCTTGATATACATTTTCATTTTTGGAACAAGAGACATCCTTGTATCTCCTTAGTTACCACTTTTAATCTCATTTAAGCAAGAGGCAACACCTTTCCACAATTCAGTTCTTTTTACCAATCAATTCATTCATTTCCTACGATGTGGTGTGCTACCTCACATTGAGCTCATGAATATTTTTTCCATTTTCCTTTTGCAACCCCCAACTTAGGTTTTTGCCTATATTTCCCTATTTCTATTCCCGCACCTTGGGACTCCGCTACAATTTTTGCATTCTTTCAAGATTAGCACTTAGGGATGATGGGTGCCAAAAGAGAGATTACAAAAGGTACAGTTTGTAAATGTGGTTCTATGAAAAGGTTTAAAGGCCTAACATTGACTAGTAAGGATTCATGTTCAAGGAGACTCATATAGGTAAAGAAGACAAAAAGCCTAAAATCATGTTCTAAGTGCAACTACATCTACTATTTTTCCTTGAGTCACACTTGGGGAAAGTTTTAGATAACGCTTATGCATGAAAATTCAGCTAAAACTCATCTCACAAAGAATCACCCTCCAAGGGTTTCACACAATTTTCATAACAACAACAAGAATGTGAATTAAAAGATGATAGCATGTGAAATCAAAATCATACAAGAATGCAAAACGATGACCAATGAGTACTCAAACTTTTTAAATTCCAATGCCCCATTTTCCTCAAAATTCATTTTTTTTTTCAATGCCATTCCGTAAATTTTTGGCGGTACCTCTCAAAAGCCATCGCAATAACCAACTCAAAAAACACTATAAACTCGGCATTTTTCCTTAAGAAAGTCTCCTCTCAATCCATCATTAGGAAAATTCCACCGGCTCAATAAATGAAAAGAAAAGACAAGAAAATCACCTTTGAAAAGAACCGTGGCATAAAGAAAACCCTTGGAGTTTATTAACTAACTACTATGAACAAAGGCGTATAAAAAACATTGATCAACAACATTTTTGAAATTTAGAATACCTGATTATTGGTACTAACAATTCAACAAAAGATTTTCTACTTTTTCAAAACCCGATAAGGACACAAGCCAATCATGAGAGAAAACACCCTACCCTTAACTAACATATTCATTGTCCTCAATGTACAAGAACAATCAAGGGCAAGAAGACTTAAAGGATCTAGCTTATATGTGAATAATTGATCATGAGTAGGCGACTCATCGTAATGTCATGAAGGGCCATGCAGAGGGCATTAATGGGTCAGTGGAAGTGTGAGTGGCTTGACCGGTGAGGCTACTTCCCAAAAATTCGTAAGAGTTCTATTCTACATGTTAGAAGTCTTATCCACACCATCGGGCTGCCAAGATGGATCCACTTCATAGATAGTGCACATCTTAGGGAGGGATGGTCTCATGTGGTATATTCCTTATCTAATATCACTGTATCGTTGTTATAGCCTACACACCAACGGCCCAAGTGACTCCCCGCTACTTACCTGCTATTGAGCCTTTCAAGGGGCCGACATAATTAAATCACATTTTGTGATGAAAGATTTCCTTGCTACCGTCAAGTTCTTTTCTTTATGGCCACTCACTTCATTTTCCAACATATCAAATCTCACATATGCCTCCCAATTTGTCACCACACGGCCCTGTTGATCTTTGATGGCTTTTTGAATCATAGAGGAAATAGCTTTACCAATTTCTAACAATTGAACATCATGGGCCGAGGCCCTATGTGCCATCATTAAAATGCTCTCGCTAGTGGTGAGGGATCCGTTAGTTGGTGATGAACCGCTGCATTTCTGTGAGACTCAAGTTTATGGGGTTGTTGGCCTTATAGCTTCACCTGGAACGCTTTGAACTTGGGACATCCTTGTCCGCCTTGGTGTCCAAAGTAACCACTCCCTCAGCCCTCACCATGGTCTAGTGGCCTAAATAAAGGACAAGCTTGGCATGAAGGCAAAGCGCATTGATAAGAATGGTGATAGAGCATAGAGGCTTTTTGCCTAGCCTTTCCTTTTGAATTTCAGTTGATAATCTCACATTGTGTACACGATCCATGATGCAAGCTACTAGGACTCCATGTCCTAAATTAGAACATATGTTGTATTTTTAGGAATAAGCGGTACATACTATCAAGCCATTATTCTTGCTTCAACTTGATATTATGTGCCACCGAATAATTCCCTTCAGAATAGCCCAATGTGGTCAACACAGCACTATTTCACACACTCAAACCGATCCTCTTTGCCTTCAAGTTTTTTGAAATCTCGATTTAGACGCACCGGATCAGCCTAATAGATAGAGTTGATTTCATCTCAGTGATGTGAACTTCTTGTCCCGTACTAAAGATGCATATAAATATGGCATCTATCAACTAAGCCTTTATGCTTCAAGATCGTAAAAGCATAAATCCAAGGGCATTGTAAAAACCTTCCAATTAATTTAAATTGATAATAAATATATGGAAAGCTATCCTTGAAGGAGTAAACCTTAAATCGAGCTTATGTAGTGATAGACCATTTCTCCTTTAAGTTGACATAATAATTCTTCATCTTATTGAGCCCAAAGTGGTTGATCAATCTTATTCTCCTCAGGACTTTGCCCCCGAGTTGAGGCATCAGCCCCTGTCTCTTTCCTTTACCATGTTGTCAAGAGGTGGACATGATGCCGGCAAAGTAATGTTAGTGCCACATGCTGCTATTTTTTGGAGTTTTACAATAAGGAAAGTAAAAGAAACAACAAAACTAATCTAAAATAAAAATATAAAATTGGATGAGAACAAGTTATAATATTTAATCATATACCGGTAGACTCAGTGTTGGCAACCGCTAAACACCCGCTTATAGACTGCGAGTCGGAGAATGAGCCGGGCTGACCTGGGCAGGCAACTAGGCAAAATGGCTCTCATGGTGTGCTACACCAATGTTTTGCTGGTCTCAACCCATGAAGCGCAGGTGAAACATGGGAAATGGGTAGGGCCCGAAGCCTTGTGCCTCATTCAGCTGCTTCAACGGAAAACTACCCCAGGATCAATAGCACCCCAACCCAGCCAAACAAGAAGACTTTAATTTCATGCTTTACTAAACTCACTCCCAAATTATAAGCACCCCACTCAAACAACACAACATAAACAAAAATGACAATTTCTCCCCGAAGAACAACGCTACCCTAGCATCATCTGGGTACATCAGGCGGTTTAAGCACAAGGGGTTAACTTAATTTACCCAACTAGTATATCAAACACACACTTCATAGCACTTTACTAAAAATGAGCACCAACACGAACATTATGTAATTATCACTACCCCCAACATACCCACATGAAATCATTCCACAAATGGAAAAGCATAATATGGGAAATGGAGGTACGTAAAATCCCGAATCTATGCTTAATTTTTAACTCACATTCTCAAACAATAAGAAATATAGCATCACGAATACACATAATGGGATTAAGCAATGAGAACAAGAAGAAAATAGATTTGAGCTCTTGATGTCTTGATAAAAAATGGTGTTTCCAACAATAAGAAATGTTATTTCTTATTTAGATGTGTGTGAGGTAAGGTGAAATGAAGACAATAGGAAGGAGGGTTTTATAGGGTGAAAAGAGCGAGAGTGGTTGGTAGGTGAGAAGGTGTGTTTAATGGTGAGAAATTGGAAAGGTAAAATTAGTGGAGAAATGGGGTATTGGGAAAGTGGAAACGGTTGTGGGGGAGATGAAATGGTAGAGAGAAGGCATTTTGGGAATTTACAAGTATTTGAACGGAAAATTTAAAAGATATAAGCCGTCAATCCACGTCGTCTAACATTTTAACATGAAATATGTACTCTCCCCGCGCTAAACTCGCGGTCATTGGTGGGCACGGCAAGCCACGATTCAAGCACAGTGACTCCTACTTTGCCCACCACTATTTTGCAAGCTATGCTGGACCTGGTTTGCGGTTTCACTGCATTCCACTAATGGGTCGTTAGCTATATTTGAACCCTGTGATCAAGGGTTGAAGTCGGGCGCTAAGTCGGCGCCTGTGGATTGCCACCTAACTTTTCATTGCAAAGCAGCGAATCCCGTATTTTACTTCCTAGCTTAGCTTCTCTCTTGCATTGGGGTGGTGATTCGCACTTTAGCACCTCGTGTTTCGTAGGTCTCACACCGCAAGTGCTCCATTTTCCACCTATTCTTCATCCAAACCATCCTTCAAAACAAAATCAACAAAAATGTCAAAGCATCAACATAAAACAAACTCTTGGGTTGCCTTCCAAGAAGTGCCTTATTTAACGTCGTGGCATGACAAAGGTGTTTTTTCTACTGATCGCTCAGATATGCAACTTCCACCATGTTGATTTTTGTTGACACTCCCAAGTACTTTTTTACTTGTTGTCCATTCACTTTAAATCTTAGCCCATCATCTCTTTCAAGCTCAATGACCATTCTCGAAAACTTGGACACCTTAAAGGGACTCGACATAGATTTAAGCTTCCTCAGAAAACTCACAAATTTCAGATTTGAAGAGTAGCACCCGATCTCCCAGGTAAATTCTCTTTTCAAAATTTTCTGATCATGGTAATACTTCATTTGGGCTTTGTATATGGCTTCATTTTCGTAGGCCCTCATCCTAAACTCTTCCACCTTTCATTGAGATTCTCCACTCTCCCCCTAACAACTCTCCCCAATAAAGATTCAAACTCTTAAAGGACTACCACGCTTTATGCTCTAATTCCACTCTAAGTAGCAAGCTTTTCCAAAGACCACTTGATAAGTGAGGAAATTTCAATTGGCATTTTATATATGGTCCTAGAGGGGCCCAAAGGGCTTCATCAAGTTTCCCGCCCAATATGTTCTATTGGCATTGATCGTTTTAGTCAAAATAGACTACTTTCCGATCGACACTTCTTCTGGCTACGGTATGAGGAGGAGCAAGGTGTAGCAACTTTGTGCTTCACGCTATACTTTTCAAGTAAGACATCAATAATCAATTGCAAAAGTTTGACCCTCCATTATTAATTATAGCCTAGGCGTGCCAAGCCGTGAGAAAATATGCTTTCTCAAAAAGGCTATCACACTTCCCTCATTGTTGGGAAATGCCATGTTTCAACCCATTTAGACATGTCTACCGCCTCTGTAATGTAAGTGTTTCCCATAAAGCTTATCGAATGGCCCTATGAAATCGATCCTCATACATCAAACAATTCCACCTCAAGGATTGGTGTAAAGAAAGCTCATGTCGCCTATAGATGCTGCGCTCAATGACATTGATCATATTACGAACAAGTCATGGGCATCATGATGGAGAGGGGCCAAAACTTGGCATTGTAGCACATTTACAATTGTCCTCATACTCCCATAATGGCCTCCCACTGGCGATGAATGACATGCCTTGAGGATTTGAATCATTTCAACCTTTGGGATACATCTGCGAATCATGCAATCCTCACAAATACAAAAGAGATATGGGCCAACATAATAGAACTTTTGGACATCAAACATAAACTTCTTCTTTTGATGGAAGTTTAACTCTTCGATGATGTCACTTGCCAAATAGTTAGCGAAATCTGCAAACTAGGCATTAAGTCATGGATGTAGCCAAAATGTGCCTACTGTGTGAAGTTACCATCAATCTCCTCACTTACCTCCGACTTTACCATCTGTTTCTAGATGAGAAAATAGTCAACCACCCGATTCCCGCATCTTTCAACACTCTACTCAGTGAACCAAGCATTCTCAAAATGAAGTTCCTACAACCGGAGAAGGTCATCCATGAAGACATCCATAGTATCCTCTACCATATTTATAATAATTAACATCATACACCTCTGAAATATAGCTGGGGCATTGCAAAGCATGAAGGACATCCTCTTATATTCAAGGTTCCATACTGACATGTGAATATGGTTTTCTTGATCTTCTCGGGCAATAGAAATGTGATTGTAGTCTGAGTACCAATCCAGCCAGTACTTTCTTTCCCAGCCAATTGATCTAGCATTTGATCAATGAATGAGACTGGAAAATGGTCCTTCTTAGTCCATAAGTTCAACTTGGCGTAGTCCATGCACACACCTCCCATCCAAAAGCGTTGATCGACATGTGTTGCAATCAACTCATCATTCTCATTTGGTACCATGGTGACTCTCTTAGGCACACATTGGAAAGGGCTCACTGAACTTATCACCATCGGCATACAACTCCCCGCATCTAACTACTTAATGATTTCTTTCTTGACTACCTCTTGCATCGGTGGTTTTTATCTTCTCTCGATGCCTGTCCAAGGGCTGCAATCTTCTTGAAGGTTGATCTTATGAGTGCAAATACTCGGAAGTATACCAATGATGTTAGCTATAGTCCACCCTATTACTTCGTATGTGTTTCTTTTAAGACCGCCGAAGTGCCTCCACTTGTTGTCTATTGAGCTTAGCTGGGAGATGATCACAGGTAGTGATCCATTAGACATAGATACACATACTCAAAATGGGTAGGTAGTGGCTTAAGCTCCAAACTGCGGTAAGGAGGATTGATAGATGCGATGGTTGAGTTGTTCTATTCTTGAGGTCAAGGTCGTTTCTTAATGGAAGGAATAGGACCCTAGACTTTTTATAGTAAGACATGCCTTTTCTATCCCTTCACTTCCTCTACCATTATATTCGGGCAGAATGCTTTCCCATGTCTCCTTGAAGATCAAATCCTCTACCTCCTACTCGCTCTTCCTCATCAATATCACGGAGGTTAAAGTGGTCTTTCTTTAGTCTACTTTTATGGGTTATCATGTTTGCCTTTGATTCCATATGAGCTGCTAGCACATTCATTCTCCCTCTAATCGGGCCGATGCTGGACACTTCATGGTCTTTAATTATTTGGGTGAGGTTTAACAGATCATCTTTTAACTCACGAACACCTGAATCACCCTTGAAACGACCCATTCAAGAAACCAATTCTCAAGCATTCTTTCAATAAGGGAGCAAGAAGATTCATCACTTCCCTAACTACCTTGATTCCCTAATTTCAGCAATCGTAGTTCTGACCTTGATTTTCATCACAAGGATACTAATACACCTGCTAGCCTTTGATACCTCGTATGAAAACCCATCATACAATTTGCTAACAACTCCATTTTCTTCATTACTACTATCAATACAATGTCTTTCTCTCCTCTATTCTCACATTTTATCGATTACTTCCTAGAGATTCAACATAAGAAGATTCTTTGGAGTTTTTAATCAACCTTTCAAAGGGGCTCATCTTTATACCAACAACATCAACAATGTGAAAACAAAACACAAGATGCTAAATTAACTCAAATAAACAATCAACTAGGGGTTATCTAATCCTATTTCCAAAGAATGGCACCAAAATCTGATGATGTTCAAACTACCCTCACAAGGAGGAATTGTAAATGATCGTCGCAATATAAATACCTCCAAACAAAAGTTGAGGTCGATCCACAGTGGAATAGATTGTATGGCACAAAATTTTCTATTGAATTTAACTAAATTGCATCATTCCATTAAATAATGGAAAAATAAATGTTGGGGGAAAGTAAGATCCCAATTTGAATTTAAATCAACTACAAATGAAAAATAAGGGAACCAAATAGAATGAACAAATATGAGCAAGGGCCAAGGGGTGTGCTAATGATGGGGCATCGATTGGATTGAATTAACTAGAAAATCAATTATTACTTCCCAAGCATAAATAATCATGGATAAGGTGGCACCCAATGTTTTCAACCATTTGGGTGCCTTTCTCCTTGGTTTTTTCAAACCCCAAGGTCCCAAATAATTCATCCACTTTGGCTTGGTAAGAATTGAACTATCTCTAGCCTCAACTCTTTAATGGGTGTATGAAAATTAGTTTGCCATTCCCAGCCAAACCCCACATAATCAAGACCCCAATATCCATCATTGTTTTCACATATAGTCTATTCCTCTTTTTAAGAAAATAGAATAAGTAAAACACAACATACATTTGCACTAGGGATAATTCAATTATAATTTGGAAAAATAAAGATTCATACTAAATGTAATTATAAGATCAATCTAGCAATACCTAATCCAATTTCATCATCATGCACACATCCCTAGAAAAATATTTATCCACTCATAGATGAATAATACAAAATTATATTGACAAATAAATTCACAAAATTCATCATTATGAGTAAATAGAAAGCCAAGTTTTGTCTTTTTAATGGAGGTGTGTACCTTGGAGGAAGAAGATGAAAAGGTGAAAAAAGCTAACTTATTCTTTTCTCTCTAGAAAATTAAAAGCTATTCAATACAATACAATCTAATATTCTAACACAAGGGAATGGAATGGTTCAAGATTTTTAAAGAATGTACAAAAGTAAGCTAAAAATGCTCCTCAAATCCTGTGTTGATGATTTGCCCCTAAGATAACGACCTAACTTGCGAGACATTTGCGTTTCACCTAAGGCTCTACTCGCGGGGCGCCACTCTATCGCAACTGGGGTCGGTGACTTTTGCAGCGCATCGCAATGGCACCGCGCCGGGCAGTGTTGACTCGCGCTCACTCGGTGCACCTTCCACTTCAACATAATGCTCCGTATTTTTCCTACATTTACCGATCCCATTTGATAGAACGCAGTTCTTTTCCCTCTCTTAACTCCATGCTTTTTTCAATTTCTTGCCTTCTCTCCTTAAATTGAATGCCCGCAAAACCAAAGAGAAGAGCATAAAATCTTCCTAAATGACTTGAAAAACAAGAAAAAGCTCATGTTTAAAAGCCTAATAAGTTTGTAAATTACAAACTTATCATGGAGCGCTGAGAACAGCTCAAAGCCGACAAAAATTATATGTAGATGTAAGCATGGAGTTGAGATTGCTGTGATGATTGGGTATCTCTAAAATTTCACTTATGAAATGGGTGATGAGGTTCAGTAGTAGTTGTGTATGGAAAACTCTAAATTCCAGTATGTTTTCCTTACAAAATCCCGAGATGCATTGGAAATGTGGCTTATGAGATGGAGTTTCCCGTGGAGTTAGCATCGCTGCACCTAGGTTTTCATTTTTCCCTTGTTGAGGAGCTGTACTGCAACCTAAACTCTCTGCAGTTCCCAAGAAAGAGTCTTGGGGCAAAGAGGTTTCTTAATGTATGAAGATCTAGTTCAAATCCTAGATCGTTAGGTAAGGTAAGTCAGAGGAACCAAGAGATCACTTTAGTAACGTTTATGGAGGAAACCAAATAGTCGAGCCATATAAAGCAAACAGAGATGATGGCTAAATACCTCACCTATTCCCTTCCAAACTTATCTTTCAGCATCAAAGCAAATTCTTCTCGCATTTCTTTATACAGCTTCCTTACCCTTCAAATTTATTCATGTTTTAAGGTGCACTTCGGCTGCAATGTTTAGTTAGTAGGTTCACGCGCATGGAGTCACTACTCCTTTAGTAATCAACTTATAGCCCATGTGGGGCCGATTGCACTTTTTTTCCCCCATTTTTAACTTACTTCCAAATTTCTTCATTCAAGGACGGATGTTTCCAAGGGGGATATATCGTAATAGCTCAAAAATTCCTTTGATCAAACCTAGACTCGAAATGAAATGCCGTAAATTTTTCCTCAAAACGACCCAACCAGTGAGTCAAGCTTCCTTCCACTCCCTATAGTTTTCAATCCTCAAACACAATGGGTGGTACAACGTATACGTGTCATTGTGTCGCCTGGCCCCATAATCCTGCATTACATTAAAATTTTCTCCCAAATAACAAGCTAGACAACGAGTCGTAGTTAGATATAACGACCCGTCATAGGCACCTAATAGAGGAGATCCAGAAGGGTAAGAAATCACTCCTCGTGACAATAAGTGGAAATAACTTCCCATTGTCCCGTCCAATGAGTCATTGTTCCCGTTTGTTGGTCAAGTCAAGAAATCATTCAGAATTTCCAATAGTGACGACAAGCAAGTGATAACGACTGCTGTGTCAACCAATGATCTATTGTGTCATTCCTGGGAGAAGTTTAGAAGTTGTTCAAAATCCTTCCTATGAATATGACTAGATATAATGACCCGCTGTCGCATTCAAGTGGGGTCGCCCTATTCCGTCTACATTGGTCAAGTCCAGAAACTAAATTTTCATGGACAAAGACCACAATCGGGTCTGAATGAGTTGGGTCACAACCAACAACTCGTTGTGTGACCCATTGATCCCGAGGAAATTTTTAGACTTTCTTCCTGTGATAATTTTATAACTTTCTCATTTTAACTCCAAAACTACCTCATTTGGGCTTCTTTTAGAGGGGAATTTGTAGAGTTGATTGACTTCTTCCTCTCATTCTCCTGTAACTCATAGAATCTCTACATAGAAAACTCGCATGCCTAGTTCTAAGCAAGAGCTAGGGCATCCATCTTTCGATCTTCCAAGCTAATTTTTAGGATTCTCCTTCAGGTAAAGGGACTTTAAAGAGGGTTTACTTTCCTCCTTCCTCGCCCCAATTATTTTAATAAAACTTTCTAAATGCTAGCCCCGTAGAAGTTTGAAGCTACGGTTTTCACTCGGCTAAGAAATTCTTTATTTCTTGTTAAATCTCTAAGGTTGCATGATCATTCCTAGATGAAATTCATTTATTAGTTTTATTTATACATTTCTTTCTAAACTCCTAATTCTTAGTATGATATTTGAACAAAACTCGCATGATTTATAAATCAAATATTAAGGAATGATGTATTAGTATGATATGTTCACTCGAATTATGAATGCTAGCATGTATACAAAGTTAATGTCAAGATGTTCACTCCCGTGATTACGCTAGTTCAAGATATTTAGGACTATAAATCTATTAGCATGATTATTGTTCATTAGACTATCACAATACTTTCTTAAGGCAAAGCAAATTAAAAGTCTTAGAACTCAGCTTCTTTTCTGTGTCCTTAGACTCGTAACACTTCTAGATAAATAGTGATGACTTAGTACTAGGACATCAATCCCGAGCCATCGCCTAGTTAGATATACTTAGGTTTTCAATGGAGTAGTACTTAGCACGAGTGGGGTAGGTTCTCCATGGTTTTAGAACTATGTGCCACCATAGTCTTTAGCCCAAATGGGCGCGCTAGTGATCACATAGCCATACCTTTATACCTCGGCAAGGTTATTGGATCATATAGATGGGGCATATACATTGAACTCCATGTCTATCTCTACGGGTTATATGTCTATTGCTGTGCTCTCCTATAGTTTAGTATAGTCATGGTTCTCGGTCCAAGCCTAGATTTTTAGATTTCACTATTGCTGCAGATTATAGTTCAGCTTACTAAGATCGAATATATGCATGTTTTAAGATTCACATACTCAAGAGATATCTTAAAGTACCGACACATATTTATGTGCTATATTGTGTTATGATATAGGCCTGTATCCAAATTCTCAACACCGCGCCGCCTTCCTGCTAATTCTCCAAGAATTTTCCAATGGCGAAGTCCTCATCTGCTGAGGACCTGAGTTTCCTTTAGTTATGGTTTCTAATTTGTTTCCAGATATTAGGAGTTAGATGGGTTTTGTCTCAAAGAATCTCACCCGCCTTTTAGAAGGCTTTCAAACAAAGTTTTATTAGATTTAGTTTGGGTTTCTTGAAGGTATGTTCGATTTGTGTTAAAATCCGCATTTCCCGTTTAGTCGCCTTCCGCTTCTAATATTTTCAGCAACATTAGTTAGAATTATGTTTTTTCATGGGTTTGCTTGGGGTCACTTGTGATCCGTATCGTGTCGTGTTGAGGGTGTGAACTCGTGTCGTGACACTTAAGGGGCGAATACATATATGTTGCGTTGAGTTGTGAATTCCTTCAATCTACTAGTAATGAGTAAACTATTAACAAACAATTACAAATTAATTGGTTGAAACTCGTGGTTCTTAGCCACTTTGTAACTCAAAATCATAAGAATGATATTCGAATAGTCATCTAAATTTCCTCTTAGCTATCAACTTAGTCTAGATTGTTGTCACATTTTAGCAATTAATGGACATGCCTGAGCCGTCACCTCACAACATAAGATATTATATTCTTTCATGACTTTTCGTAGAGTATATTTCCTTCAAGAAGACCTCTCTCGTTTCTGCTCAATTGTTGTCCCCTTAACTCGAAATGGATTTGACATTATTTTGGCAAATATCAATCTATCCAAAATCATGCTCTCTCGTATCAGTCTTTGAAAAAAGTAAAAGAGTTCAAGTAGGATGCCAAAACTCATTCAAGAACAAGTGTTGCACATTTTTAGTCTTGAAAAGATTTGCATCTTTGAGAGGTGTCTAATTACTCTAAAATACAATGAAGTTCTAAACGCAATGATCCCTTTAATAGGTAAAAGTTAGTAACACTTCACTTGGTATATGAATCTCTTGTGTATATTATCCTTATTTCATTCTCCTAGTACATTACTGTATGAGGGCTTTTCGTGTCTCGTTTCCTCTCTCTATTTCTCCCTCCTCCTCTCTCTCTCTCTCTCTCTCTTGTGGCTATAACACTTTTGAAGTCTTAAAAGTCCACAGATATTGGAAAAAACCATCTTACTTTTTCATTCTTATAGTTGAGCAATTTTCGCTTTGGCACAAGAGTTTCAAATCTATGGTTCTTATTTAGATATGGTGCATCAATTTCTGGTCCTCTAACAAGAGTTTTTAGTTTGACATATTTAGTCTACTCTTTGCAACATGATTGAATTATGTATATGTTTTGTGTTGTTTCACTACCTTCAACTTTAGTACATGCCTTCTAAGGTTGCTGCCAGCTTTATTCATGAATTGTAATTCATGTGTTATGTTCTTTCCTCTGCTCTCTTTGCGTCTTCATCCATTAAAGGATCCAAGTATATTAGTCCCTTTTATTAACTAGACTCTTACTCCGTCCAAATTACATACAGTTTTAGTCTACCTTAATATATTACTTTGGATTAAATTCATTCTTGTCAATCGAAAATCCTATTCTCATATGTTGTCTTGGCTAGTTTTACCCATATTTTCCTTTTTATTGTTTCATGTATGACTTGAGAGCTGGATTTCTCATATTCGGAAGTCACTGGGCCTGCACACCGGGCCAAGCTTTAGGAGCCGCGACCTCGACCTCGTCATCTCAGTAGCTGGACTCCTAGGAATGAGCTTAACATTTTCTAGTTCTGCCTTTGTTGTACAAATCCCTATTTAGTGACTAACTCCTTTTATGTTATTGTGCTTGTATTTTTTCATTTTATTTTGTAATTGTAGATTACATCCTTCTTCATTTCAAAATTATTTAAGGAAAATAAATACACTTGTTAATGGTCATTTCGAGTATAACGTCTATTTTTCAGAGAGGCCAAAGAACTAATTATTTCCCTTTCAAATTAATCAATGTTTGTTAAATTGTCTATATGATTGTCTAACCAATTCTGTTTTCAGACAAATGTAGGAACAATTTAAAATATTTTTGTCAAAAGCACTAGTACATTCTTCTTAAATTTTGGTCATTTCTAGGCCCAGTCCTTTCACTTATTAACTGTTTGCAGAGTTTGGCCCAATAGTTGGCCCATTTTAAGCTGTCCAAAACAAGCCACAAGTATGAGATATATATTATTTATACGAATATATATTATATGCATATGTTAGTCTGCTATGCTAGTTTTATTTATATATATATATCTCTGTGTGTGTACATAAATTACTTCCATATACACTCATATATCATATATTTATATCATACAATTTTCAATTATGCTTAGGTACCTTCATGCCACATTATAATATCCGTTAATTATTATCTATAAATATTTGGGTGCATTATACATAACCTATAACATTATTTAGCAACTTTATCTAAAAGTTCTTCTCAAAATATTTTACCTACATTACATATGTAATACTGGATCTATATTATTCTACATAAATCACTTTCTTTATACTCACTAATTGGTATATTTTGTATATCACTTATATACATTTTATATACCTCATGCAAAACATCACTTTTTTTTACTATTCTTTTAATGTAACCCTTTTGGCTTAGCATATTTAAATAATCAAGTCATTTTATTTTGTTTTTTAACCAAATTTCTTTAAAGACTATTATGATATAGGCTGGAGGGCTTCTAACACCTTCCCTAACAAAATTTCATATGAAGAAATGATTTTCCTAGTTTTTTAAGAATTAGGTGGCTAATCTAACCTTTTCAAAAAATTTGAAGTGATTCAATCACAAAGTTGTGAACTTTTTTAAATCCATTCAAAATAGGGCGCAGCGTGGTTTACTTAGCTGGGAAAACCTTTAGACTTTCGATTTATCTTATAACATCTTGTTTAAAATTGACATTTTAGGGAGATAATTGTTTATTTTTCACCTGCTACTTGCTCTCTTTAAACTAATTATTAGAATTTATTTATACCACTTATTTGAAAGGACGCAGCTAAAACAAACATGAGTTTCATATTGTATGAGAAAACACTAATTATTACTCGGTTTCAATTACACAAATCCATATGCATTTTTCTATCAAGTGTTTTTCACAAACACACATTGAACACATGATGAAATGTATTGCACTCTCCAAACACTTTTCAAAAATCCCCTGCCTTCAAAGAATGAAGCATTTAGTTTTACTATGCGCTTCTCGTAGTTATTTAGTCCCGTCTCGAAGTCTAGAATACAATTTACCAAGATGAAATAGGCCGTACCGCATATCCCTAGGTAAGAAAATCCTTGGTATTGATCCCATATTTAGGAAACCACCTTCCCCACAATATACTCCTTACCCAATGACCACACATATATGTGAGAATGATTGATTTAATTCCAGCATTATAATTGTGACAGTATTTAGGATTCTAGGCATAAATCTCACTCGCTTTTCCTACTTCAACAGAGAGGTGACAATTGCTTCCAATTAGTTCACACTGTATCCAGGTTCTGTAATCAACTGAATTACTAAATATTCATTTAATACTTCACAATGATGAGACCTCGTGATTAGAGAGGTGGACAAAAAGAACCCTCAGAGTCTGAAGAATCATGCAATAAACATAACACCATGCTTCAAACACATTAAATGGAAACTGATGCATGCAGTAATGGAAGTTTCAGCGCTTTAATAATAACATACCATATTTACAAATATCATCTGCAGTTGACAACGCACACGCTGATGCTTCCCGCATCCTGAGCGCTTATTATGATCACCAATCACCAAAGAATAAAATCAAGATATCAATATAAGCTAATAAAAAGGTCCTTTGAAGGGATGAGGACTACCAACCTAGCTAAGTATTAGAACTCTAAGAACTGCCAGCTGGGACTAAACTCGAACGTCCAAGCTTATATCATGAAACGACACAAGATAATGTATGTGGTCAAAAGACTTGGAATGTAATTGTATGTAAGGTAAGTAAAATCGCTAAGTAAGTGAAACTAAAATCATACATATCACAAAATATATTTAAGATAGAATTCTGAGAGTAAGGCTTGCATGATATTATCTAAAAACATGATTTAAACATGACCGAGCATCACAACCGACTCGAATAACCCAAAGCTAAAATTCAATAATCATAAGTAAAACTGAACATTTTGGTCAAACCTCGCCAAAACATAATATCGTAACTTATGATCATGCATAATCAAATTATGAGGAACAATGGAGACTCCATTACAACTAACATTACCAAGATAGAGACTTACGTGGTCTCACTATTACACTCAAGTGGGCTGAGCCGCCCAAAGCCTTGTTAGGGCTAAGGGCGTTACCATGATATCAATATCGTCAAGACCCCCGGGGTAGGGAAAGCTCACATGGAGGTCCCAAATAATCAACATACCTACATTGGAACGTAGTTCCGAGGCATAGGCTGATCAACTCAGCTTCTACCTTGAGCTGTAGACACTGGTCTAAAAAAATACGCATATGCTCTCCATCATTTTCTTTCAACAAAGATGAAAATCCATCACCATGATGAAGCTGATCATAATAGTACATGCGTAATCAAACATATCGGAGGAGCCTCCGCCTCAACCATACCACAAGTCGAAAAGGAGTCTAGACTCGAAAACTATATGGTAAGCTAATATGAAATTGAAGTAAATCATGAAAATACTTGATCATGGGCTTTCCCAAACTTATAAATGCTTTGAGATAGTAAAAATCATGGATATGATATGGGTAATTCAAAATAATACTTTCATCACATACATCTCATCATACTTGAAAACATAGATCATAATCTCAATCATTCATGATCTTTCGTGAATTGGGCACTGCACTAAGAGACTTTAAAACACGAATTTGTAATTAAAATCATCATAAAACTTGTTCATGAATCTTAAAAAAATATTAGAAACATGAATAGGTGCTACCCATGATAGAGATTTAGCAGAATTTCACAAATTGGGTAAAACCCATAGACCCATCAACTTAGAATTTCATGAATTAGAAGAGGATTTGAGCATGAAGTGGAAGGAATACTCCCATTCATAACCCCACGTACATGGGAAATTTGAATTTCACAACCTCTATTGGAAATTCATGAATTGAGGAAGAACCTAAAGAATCATCTAGTTGATCTTCAATAGACTCTTTGATCTTGCATGCATGGAATGGGGAGGTTTAGAATATATTAAGCACCCTTTAAAACTTCTCCTAACTAAGTTTAAAATGACGTAGTTTAGGACTTATGTTTAGGAATTACGAAAACGCCTTTAATAAAACATAGGAAAAAATACACACTACCAGAAGTAATGACGTAGGACAATTACGACTCTTGGTGTACCTAACGACTCGTTGTGAAATATTTCCTAAAATCTTAAAGGTCCAACCCGCTCCCGACCATGAGACCAACTCCATGATTCATGGAGTCACTTTACGACTCATGTTTGCCTCTAGTGGCATATCCGGGAAATTAAACCTTGGACAATAGACCATCTTGACCACGACCCACTTAACGACTCGGCCCCGACCACGACTCGGCTTCTTCCTCCTCGTGGTCACCGAACAAAGTTCCTAAAAATTCTCCCTTCACATCATGAGTCACTAACGACTCATGAGGTCTTCACGGGTCAGCTGAATGACTCGGCCCTCGTGACCTAGTGCAGTCCTTGTTTTCCTTTAACCTCGGGTATGCTATGGGTGGCCGCTGCAAATTCAGGATATTCCCAAGATGTTAAAACTGGAGGATGAATAACCACTCATTCATTTGCCGACAGAATTTTAGGATCCAACCAAGGTCACTTTCAAATTCTTGGACTTTGAGATCACGCCCATGCTAGAGGAGGTGAGTTAACTCGAAGACGTAATCTGGGTGCGTAAAACTTACTGCACCATCAGCAATATCAAGAAGTGTTTTCTTAAAGGCTTTGGGACTCAAGGTTAGCCTGTGGTTACGAAAAGCTAAGGATGATGGGTTAGGTTGGAGTACCCCTTCTAGAGTTTTGAACATTAGGAAAGCTATGATAAGTACCAAGAAGAAGTTTTTAGCACTAGACAGGATTAGGAAGGAGTATGAGCCCTCACCTTCTCAGTTGATTTCTTAGGCACCACGATTTTATCGAGGTAAGGCGATATAAGCATCAAACATGTTGCCTATAGCTATTTCAACGCTTCGTGACCTAATGTAATAACACTAGTGTCAATGATCTTAGCAAATCTTTTGGTCTATATTAAACTACGCCAGATGATATAACTTCTTAAAGGATACAACCTCGTTTTTTTGCAAGTTTGGGCACTAAAGCATTTCTATAAGAAGGATATGGTCCATGGCCTTGATCACCCATGGTCGAGAATCGTAAGCCGCTGCTGATTGCGCCAATGGAACCCCACAAGCAGCTGGGCGGAGGTTGGCGTTTTTCCCGATTCATGTTAGGGAATCTCATCCAATGGAAACTACCTTGACCGATGGTTAAGTATGGCCGAGATGAAAACCCTTCCTCATCAAATCACCTTATAAGGGGTACAACCTAATCCCCGTCTTGGGTCCTTGTTGTTGAAACACTATAGGATGTCACACTCCAGACCTAGGTCCCGGGGCATAGCCGGTACTCCACGCCATTGCCGTACAGCTGAACTTTATAATATAGCATGGAACATAGGAGCATTTATCTAATAGAAGTTTGATCATGAAAAATTCAATGCTTATAAGATAAAGAAAAATCAATATATGAAGGAAATTCAAAATATTTACAAAATCACCACTTGAATACATAAGTGACACTAAGGTTAAAATAGAGTATATGACATGAGAAGATTCTAGATTGAAAATCAATGAAGCCTCTAAGATGATTTAATACTATCTTATTGGGACAAGGCACCTAATATACCTTTAACAAATCGAGGAAAGCTAACATATATCACCCCAAAAGGCAAGTGAGGCTCAAGCAAATAGCTAAAAGTGTAAAGGACCTAATGCCGCTCCATCATCTAGCCGATACCTAAGTCTTCATTCGACCTGGGCGTATTTATATGTCCAATATTTTTACCTATATTATATCTTAGTAAATTATAATCTCTGTATTTTGAGATTAAATTGCATCCATGAACTAATGTGTGATTAGGCCTTTTTGTAGGTTGGAATTGCTTGTGGATTGAGCTAAATTCTGAAAAGACGACAAATTTAATTTTGAAGATAAACTCTAAGAGATGGATTATGAAATGTGACTTAGGCAGAAAATGGAATTTAGAGTCAAATATATGCCACAAATAAGCACAAGGCTCAAAGTCATGGCATAAAGCAAGGAATTAATATAAGACCCAGAAGGGGCCGCAAAACAAAGAAGTCACTTACAATGGTGGCATGTCACGTTGACCCTTTCCATGATGGTGGCGTGTCATGTTGAACCTCTTTCCATGATGGAGAGTGCAGGATAGCCTCCACGATGGAGGAGTTCCATTGAGCGAGTAAACCTCCACGATGGCAAAGTGCCGTGAGGGATCAACTTCTACTACACTCAGACACCTTAAATAGGACACTTAGCTTTTTCAGAAAGACGGCTTTGGAGGAATAAAATCATCGAGGCTTGGAATTGTAGTTCTTCTTTTAATTTTCTACTTTTTCTTATTACTTGAATTATTGCTAAATTTGTACTTTTTGTAAGACTACTTAGTGGCTAAGAACCTCATTCTAGGGTTGAGGCTACAATGTATGATTATATAATATATTTTGAAATTGGTTTGTTGTTTATCATATTTGGTTGTTCTTATGCTTGATTATACTATTTTAATGATTCAAGACCATTAAAATACATCTAATTTTTGTGCGACTGTGGAGGAGCAATACCAGATAGAATGAAGAATGGAGGAGTGAGATCTTTATCTTGATAATTATGATTAGAATTGCGTTTAAGATAGGAATATACCTATAAGTCTAACTTGGTTACAAAATGGGATGATACATAAATGTGTTTGAAATTGCTATCACATCCCCACTCAATGATATAAGTTGTGAGGTCTTTTGTGGAGTAGACAATTACAGGATGACCATTTCCAAATCATAAAATCAACCCCGTGAATCAACACTCAAGATAAAACATTTTGACATGTGAAAGTATTGCCATACATGATTGCTAATAATTCCTTGACCCTAGAAGCCTCCTTAGTATTAATAATCACCTATTACATTACGTTCTTGCTTTTATTGTTCACTTTAGAATTATATAAAATTAACATATTCTTGGTTACAAATTGCACTTGCTGAATTTCATAATATTACATGAATTGGATATTAGGTAAGTCACAAGTCCCTATGGGTCCAAGACCGTCTACAAGAGCCACTATATAACTTGTACGCATCAGCAGTATTAATTTTGCGCTTACTTTAGAATACAATAACATTATTGAACAAATGCACTCCCTATGAAAGAGATGTAAGCACATATGAAATTGTACTATATGTAAAATGGTAGAATGGAAACATGAAAAACATAATTGATGTAGGAGGATAGATCAAGAATCATAGTCTAATCAAAAGAAACTCAAAATGATTGCAAAATCATGCTAAAGTTAAGATGGTTTGAAAATCATGTTACATTTCCTTTAAGTGTGTATTTTATCATAAAACTATTCGTTCTAGAAAATATAAGTAAACCTTAATTAATAAACTATCTATAGGTACTAAAGTATAAATGAATCAAGTGCACAACAAAATATCTTAGTAAACATAATTAATATGAAATCATGAAAGAAAACATGTAGCTTTTTTCGAGAGATTCTCATCACCGATATACATGAATACATAAAAGTCACTATGTGTATGGAATGGCGATCGATCAAAGCCCAATCAACTAAGAATCTAGCTATGATTGTTGTGTGGGTCAATGATATATGTATATAATAGCATAAAAGAATAGTCCAAACTAAGGGAGTCTCAACTAAGGGATAAATAACTAGTTGGCATTTCTTCAAGTAGTCGTAGTCCTACACCGGCAATGTGTAGTTTCCAAAAGAATGGGCCATTGCAACTCATACCTTCTCAATTTACAAAATATTCTCAAAATATTTTAAATCATAATTGTAACCTATTGGCCTTTTTATAAAGTTATGCCTGTTGTCCTTTTCTTAAAGTAGCGCGAAGGCTCATAATCATAAATCATGCTTTGTATGAAAAGCTCATAATCATAAGTAATGCTTTTATCTGAAAATATCATAGATCATGAGTCATGCTTTTATCTGAAAAGTTCATAAATCATAATTTTCTCGAGAGCCCATTAAACATAGCAAAAGTCATGAAAATGGAATATGGTGGAACTCCTATAATCTTTTATCAAAATCCATGAAAAAATTAATTCATGATAGCATGAAGTTTGTAATTTTGCTGTAAAGGGTAAAATTATAATTTAAGCTAAGTTTCCATAAATGAACATGGAAAATCCACCAAATAAGACATGATGAAAATTCATAGATATTCAAGATATTCGCAGAAAATCCTTAAGAAGAATCACTAAACTCTAATTTCAAAGAAAATCATATCTTCTATGCATTTGTAAATTTTGTGTAGAAAATCATGGAATTTTTAAAAAGGATACTATAGAAGATGGATAATATCAAAGAGAAGTCTTAGACAGTATAAAACTAAATAAGACTAAAGAATAATATTTTCATCATAACTCTAACTCATACATGGAGGAAAAGCTCAGAGATATGAATAACGCTGTGTGGGGAAACAATGATGTTCCAGCATATAGAGATAACATTACATACCTTTTCACTCCAAAATATCCAAATAAAAAATCTAAACTTTGGGGAACAATACCATAAATCCATTCTTGAATCTTGATATGGGTTTTCTTGAAAACCTTAAGATTATGTGGTAGAATTTCACTTAGAATCACATTCCAATGTTAGAAATACTTGAGAACACTTGGAATTACATTATAGGGACTTACGTAAGTGTGGGATGAAGTGAAGGAGAGAGAATACACATTCTAGGGTGTGAAAAGATAGAGAATGGGTGAAAATTTAAAAACGCACTTAAAAGGCTTTCCAAGGGACACATGCCATGGAGGACGCTTTGTGGGTCCAACAACGGGCGCCTGCCTCTGCCTATACATGCATATGCTCGTGCTCGTATACTGCATCACTTCACTCGGCTGCATACAACATGGCCTTGGGACGCCAAAGTGACAAGAAGGAAAAGCCCGTGGATGAGCACCACTCACAACTCTTCTTTAAAATATATATATAACTTTTTACAAAGCCTCGCTTCTTACAAATGGTTGATGCATTGAAAACTAGATTCATGGTGCTTTAATTTGATGGTACACCCATGTCGACTCCAACATAGACTCCGAATCGTAAGATGGGACAAAGAACCCCGAGAGGCTCCAAGTCGACTTCCATGGTATGAAACATACATCTAACTTCATTCTTTGCTGAAAATCAACGTAAAGTATAGCGGAAACGTAAACATATCATAACGTAACATAACATAGGGAGTCATAAACATACATGCAAGTTGAGTACTACATACCATCCGAAAAGCCTCTACTACATATGACGGGTTGACGGGACAACACCCCAACTAACCTGCCAAGTAATCAAACATAAATAACATAAATGTCACAAACGCCCCCAAAACATGAGGACTCACTTACCAAGTTGAAAGTGAACTTCGAGATGATCTATAGATGAGGATGAACTTGAGATCTGACTTTTGTATTATGAAATGATACAACATAGAAAGTATGCGGTCAGTACTTAAAATGTACCGAGTATACAAGGTAAGCAAAATGGACATTTAAAATACATAAAGCTCATAAAACATTATAAGAGTAGGACATCATGCTCATATCATAAATATCGAAACATAACCTAAGGCTCAAGGTTTTCAAATCATTCGTAAACCATTCATTTTCATAATCATAAGAGAAACTTTATCAAATCATCACTGGAGATAATATTATGAACATAACAATGCATAAGGACATGCACAATTGGAGGACTCTTCATGTCTACACCATTATGGTAGAGCCTTTCATGATGCCCTCAACTATCTCACTTATGGGCAGAGTCGCCCCTAGCTATCCAAAGCGAGGGATGTGTGCATTATGTGATATCACAACAAGAGGGGATCATTATAATTGTAATCAATGTATCATAATAAACCCATGGTGGCACATGGTTATGAAACACCGGCGTAGTCCTTTGAATGCTGGGCTACTCAGTGCTAGACACGGCTCCCAAAAATATGCATAATAGGCTCATACATAAATCTATAACATCATTCATTAAGATTCATGACTAAAATAAACATTCATCAATCATTGATCCCCATCAAAACATGATTAGCCAAGAATCAAAGGCCCTTTAGTCCCAACATCATAAATCGATAAATCATGAGAATCATTTCATAAACCGTAAATCATTTATCATCATGTGGATATTGACCATTACTTTACCATGCTTTACAATGCTCAATTCATTGGAAAATATGATTAATACATGGGTAACCTAAAAACATGTTTTTCATCATCAATAGGTCATAAATCATAAATCCCATCCATACTTGAAATCATGTATATAACTTATAAATCATCAAATCATGTTGGGTTTTCGAATAAATCAATATTTCAAATCATAGATCATGCTGGGTTTGTAAATATAAAAAATTGAAGGGTAGATCATAAATCAACTCATCATAGATCATGCATAATTAGACTTAATTTGATAGAAATTGAAATCAATAATTTTATAAGTAAAATAAACTGTAAAATCTGATCAAAATCCATATGATAGGAGGTAAATCATGAATCATAAAAGACCATTAGCAAACCATTAGATTTTCACAAAATTTAATTCAAAACCCCATGAGATTTTGATAGATTTTCATAAATTAATAGAGAATAGGCATGGGTGTGAACAGAAACATCCATTCGTAACCCTACATACCTGATGGAGGCTGAATCTTACTTTCCCTTGAATGCCCAAAAGAAGTTTGAAAGAATTTGTAGATTCCTAGCTTGATCACCCTCTCAAATCTCTCCTACTTGCATGCATGGATGGAAAAATGAGTAATCTAAACTTAACCCCATAAAAGCCATTATTCATACCCCAAAATATTGTAGTTTAGGCTTTAGGAACTTAGAATTACGAAAAGGGCCTTACTAAATTCGCAGAAAATAACTGCCAGGTGGTCCTAACGGACGACCTGACGACTCGTTGCTAGAGGGCACAACTCGTTACTTCGCTCGTCAAGTGCATTCCATCATCTATTCTCCTGGGCTCGTAGCGGGTCACTTCATGACTCGTTAGGGGTGACAACGACTCGTGGTCACCACTCATGAAGTACACTGCCTCATTTCTCAACTTTTGACTTCAAGCCTTCCAACGACTCACCCCACGAATCCTTAGGGCTGACAACGACTCGTGGGGGCCTCCCGTCAAGTACACTGCCCATCTTTCTTTCCCCACTTATTTAACCTCCCCAAGGCTGACCTAACTACTCATGGGTCCTAACCAAGAGTCGTGGTCTCGCCCGTGGGATCTCAAATATTCTAGGACTCCTCTCAAAAACCAGGCCTTCCCCATGAGTCACCTGACGACTCATGGGCTGTCCTCACAAGTCGTCTCATGACTCGTCCTGAGTCTGCAGCAACAATTTTCACATTTTCCCCGTTCCAACTCCCAGGTCTGATCTTTGGGCTTCCGGGGTATAACAATATCTCTCCCTTGGAAACATTCATCCTCGAATTTGAAAATCATACAAAAACTTACCAACTTTGGATATACACTCGTGATTTTTACCAATACTTACTTACAGAACTGATAACTTAGATTCATTCAAACGATCGACTGGTGAGCCCGCAAGTGTACGGGTTGTACAAGTAATACAGTGGCCCTTTTTAAGAACCGGAATGTCGAACCTACAGGGACTGGACTACAGGGTAAAACCT
>JACEIK010000727.1:289585-315065 GCA_018107945.1 Datura stramonium
AAGAATGAGCTTCGTCCCCAAAGCACAAAATATAAGCATGAAGGGAAAAGGACATACCTGTGGCTACTCAGACTTCACCTCTCATGGGTTGCCTCCCATGCAACGCCTAATCTAACTTTGCGACACGACATTACATTTGTGACTTCTCAAGTATCATCAAGGTATATTTCCTCCACTCTTTTCAATTCATCTTCATCTCCCAGATACACTTTAATTCTTTGCCCATTTACTTTGAACCTTTGCCCCTCTTTGTTCTCAAGTTCCACTACACCATATAGAGACACTTGCACTACTCTATAAGGTCCCATCCATCTAGATTTCAACTTCCCAGGGTGCAGCC
Source organism: Datura stramonium (assembly GCA_018107945.1). Lineage (NCBI taxonomy): Eukaryota > Viridiplantae > Streptophyta > Magnoliopsida > Solanales > Solanaceae > Datura > Datura stramonium. Next base: position 289,926 of record JACEIK010000727.1, read on the forward strand.
GAAGTCTTAAGTTAAACAACAATACCAGGTCGCCTGGGCTAAACTCCCTTCTTGTGATCTTTTCATCATGATAGATCTTCATTAGTTCTTTATAAATGGCTACACTCTCATACGCCTTAAGTTGAAATTCATCCAATAGCTTGGCAACATCATTACAATTCATATTTAGCTTCTTCAGTGCCCACAATGCCCTATGCTTTAATTCAACTGGTAAGTGGCATGCTTTACCATAAACCAGTTGGGATGTGATGAGCCAATGGGAGTTTTATATGCTGTCCGGTAAGCCCACAATGCATCATCAAGCTTCCTGTCCCAATCAGTCCGGCTCGTATTTACTGTCTTGGACAGAATGGTCTTGATTTCCCAATTAGAAAGTTCTACCTGCCCACTCGACTGAGGGTGGTAAGGTGTGGCTACCTTTTTCTTGGCACCGTATTTCTCCAGTAAGGTTTTGAAGAGGCAATTGCAGAAATGCGATCCAGCATCATTGATTATAGTTGTGGGAGTGCCAAACCTGGAAAAGATATGCTTTCGAAGTAATGTTGTAACACTCTTGCCTTCATTGTTTGGCAATGCAACAGCCTCCACCCATTTTGATACATAATCCACAGCCACCAGAATGTACTTCATCCCGTATGAGCTAATGAATGGGCCCATGAAGTTAATGCCCCACACATTAGATAGTTTTACCTCCAAAATTGGGGTTAATGGCAACTCATGTTTACGGGTAATATTGCCTTTCCTTTGGCACTGATGACATGACATGGCAAGGTCGTATGCATCTTGATGAATAGTTGGCCAGTAATACCCGCATTGCAAAATTTTATGTGTTGTTCTGGTGCCACTATGATGCCCCACCATAGGATATGAATTACATGCCTCCATAATGCTCAGCATCTCCACTTCTGGGACACACCTACGAGTGATCCCATCTGCACAAATGCGGAATAAATATGTCTCATCCCAGTAATACCGTCTGACATCAAATAAGAACTTCTTCTTCTGGTGAGGAGTCATGTTTGCTGGCACTATGTTGCTAACCAAGTAGTTAGCTATCTTAGAGAACCAAGGGATCAAGTCCTATGATGCAGCTAATACCTACTCGTCTGGGAATGCATCATTGATCTCAACTTCCATCTGCTCTTTTGCTTCGGCCTCAAGTTTGGATAGATGATTTGCCACCTGGTTCTCTGTTCCCTTTCTATCTTTTACTTCAAATTCAAATTCTTGGAGCAAGAGTACCCACCAAATTAATCTGGGTTTGGCATATTTTTTAGTCATCAGATACCTCAATGCAGCATGATTTGTGTGAACGATCACCTTGGTTCCGATAAAGTATGGTCGAAATTTTTCAAATGCAAATACCACTACCAATAGTTCCTGCTCCGTGACTGTATAATTTTTTTGGGTTGTATTGAGTGTCTTGGTAGCGTAATAGACTGGATGAAAGATATTTTCTCTCCTTTGACCTAAAACAGAACCAAGGGAAACACCACTAGCATCACACATTACCTCAAAGGGGAGAGACCAATCTTGAGCTATGATGATGGGAGCAGTGGTGAGCTTTTCTTTTAGGAACTCAAAATCCTTTAGACATGCCTCATCAAATACGAACTTTACCTCTTTCTCCAATAGTTTGCACAATGGTTGTGCTATTTTGGAAAAATCCTTGATAAAGCGCCGGTAGAAGCCTGCATCCCTAAAAAGCTTCTAACCCCTTTGATGGAAATAGGGATGGCAATCTTGAGATAACTTCAATTTTAACCTTGTCCACCTCGATCCCCTTTCCTGAGATTTTGTGGCCCAGCACTATGCCTTCTTTAACCATGAAATGACATTTTCCCCAGTTTAGGACTAGATTGGTTTCCTCACGTATTTTCAGCATTTTACCCAGATGCTCAAAGCAGGACTCGAATGACACACCTACAACCGATAAATCATCCATAAACCCTTCGATGTTGTCTTCTACCATGTCTGAAAATATGGACATCATATAAGATGAAAAGTGGATGGAGCATTACACAATCCGAATGGCATTCTCTTGAAAGCAAATGTCCCATATGGACAAGTAAAGGTGGTCTTCTCCTGATCTTCTGGAGCAATAGTGATCTGATTGTAACCGGAATATCCGTCAAGGAAGAAGTACCATCCTCTACCTACCAGTCTATCAAGCATCTGATCCACGAATGGCATTGGAAAGTGATCCTTTTGAGTGCAGTGGTTGAGTTTCCTGTAGTCCAAGCATACACACTATCCTGTGATTGGTTGTGTTGGTATCAATTCATTTTTTGCATTGGGAACCACCGTGATCCCTCCCTTCTTTGGTACACATTGAACAGGGCTTACCCATTGATTGTCAGCTATGGGATAAATTACCCCAGCGTCCAACCACTTGATAATCTCCTTTTTTACCACTTCTTGAACGGGAGGGTTCAAGCAACACTAATTCTCTATGCTTGGCTTAGAATATGGTTCTAGCTGGATTTTATGGGTGCATATGCTTGGTGGGATTCCAATGATATCAGCTATGGTCCATCCGAGTGCCTTCTTGTATCTTTTCAATATGTTGACCACAGCTTCCACCTGCTCATCGGATAAGGTTGTTGTAACTATAATCTGCAAGGTGTTGTTCTCTCCAAGGAATGTATACTTGAGATGTGGAGGTAGTGCCTTCAGCTCAAGAACAGGTGTTGAACGATTCTTTAAATCCAGGTCTAGCTTCTTCGGGCTGAAGTTATATGACCCTATCCCATTTAAGGCATTAACCGTCTTTGTATATTCTGGGCTCCTATTATCTCCATAATTCATTATCACAGCTGCCAAAGTATCATTAGTCAAAATTCCCTCCATAAAGGTTGGCAACTGACCGTGTTCCACCTTTGGGTGTTTGAGTCAAGGGTATATCCCTAGATGAAAATCTGAGGATATCACAAAAGAAAAACAAAATAAAAAGAAAACATCAAAAATAAAGTAACTACCAACAAGTAAAATACAAGCTAGTAACCTAGTCTTAGCCATATTCCCCAGCAACGACGCCACATTTTGATAATGCTCAAACCACACTTCCAATTGAAGTATGAAGCGGACGTTGTCAATAAAGAACCCAACTAATAGGTTGGGCTCGAACCCACAGGGAATATGGAAGATCTAGATTACGCCGGGAGATGAACTTGTATGGTAATTACTTCACAATCGGGGGATTCTAATAAAAAGAAATAATAAAAATAAAAAGCAGTCAAGATTATATTTATGAATCATTAATTAAAGGATAACTAGGGTTTGTGTTCCCCATGTATTCATAAAATCTTTGGATATACACTTGTGATATTTACCAATACTTACTTACAGAACTGATAACTTAGATTCATTCAAACGATCGACCAATCCCTATTGAATGACTATCCTCAATTACTCGACCAAGTCTCATGAGTTTTGCAAACTAACCGTTATCACTAAGTTCCAGATATAACTATCCTGCGACCACAACTCAAGTTAATACAATGATCATCAAGATCAAGGCTCCATTGTAATTCTCTTTTCCTAATCTCTACCTCTTCGACCAAAGCAAGTAAAGAATTCAGGCACTTTCCAACGTTGTACACCGCTAAAAATCATTAAATATGAAGAAAATACAATATAAGTATTTCGTATTGGTTTTACAATCACTTTGTGCAACCCTAACTAGTTAATCCATCATGGTTCCCACAACCCTATCTATGGAGGTTTTAGCCTCTCATAGTTGCAAGGTTGTGATTTGCGTTCATGATTGAAAGAATAAAACAATACTTACAAAGATGATTGAGAAAAACAATTCTTTCAATTAAACCACGAAATCTTTGAATAACAAGTAGCAAGAACAAGATGAATTCAAGAAAAGGCTGATCACAAGGTTGAACCAACTTAATTCTCTATTCCAATGATGTAAAATTGCTTACTACAATCTTTTCCTACTAGAATTAAGTCTATTCGTCGTCCTCTATTAAAAATAAAACATAAAAAATATTTATAGAGACACAAGAATTCTTTTCCTAAACCAACAGGACTGCTTTCCATATCTATCGCCGACCTCGCCACGGGTCCACCTACGACTCGTAGGGGCTTCTACGGATTGTGACATCAACTCGTGGGTTGAAAAGTTGGATGAATTTTGGCTAAGTGTTGGGACAAGGTATGATTCGTACCAACATGCTACGACTCGTACATTGACACCCGTGGCTTGATCCTGATCTTTTGAACTTTTTCTGAACTTCACCACGATCTGTATGGTACGACTCATACCTTTATCTCACTGGTCGTAGGGTGCTCTCATATTGAGAATCAGCCTTCTGTGCAATTCTTCTGGATTTCATCATGACTGGCTTACCATGACTCATACCACCATGGTACGATCTGTGACAAGTCTCATAAGTCCAGTCTTCCAGGTTAAACTTTCACCTTTTGGTCAAGGCCCTCAGTACGACTCGTAGGTCCATCTTACGGATTGTACTGTGGTCTGCACTTTTTGCCCTTTTTTGCACACTTTTAGCTTCCTTTTGTAATTTATTGTTTCAACACCATTTATCCTTAAATAAAAGGAAAAGTGCCTCATATCCACATAAATACACCTAACTACATGCTTTTTTCTTAGTTTTGAGTGTAAATAGTGCTGTAAATTCACATCACATCAGATGAACCCTCCGGAGTTTCTCGGATAGAAGGCAGATGAGGATTCATATGAGTTTATAGATGAAATCCAGAAGATCACCCAGATTATGGGGGTGGTAGGGGAGGAGTGCGGAGACTTGGCCTCTTATCGGCTGAAAAGGGTTTCCTAGATCTAGTTTAGATAGTGGAAGGATAACAGAGCAGTTGGAGTAGGTCCCATTGGTTAGGATGAGTTACTCACTGCATTCTTGGATTGGTTCTTTGCTCGTGAGATGAGAGAGATCAAGGAAGTTGAGTTTGTGAACTAGAGGCAGAATAATATGACAGTCTCGGAGTATGCTTTAGATTTCACCCGCTTGTCCAAATATGCACTCGAGATGGTGAATGATCAGAGAGCTTGAGTGAGCAGGTTGATGCATGGAGTAGCAGACTACTTTGTCAAGGATTGTAGGACCACTATGCTTCATTAGGACATCGACTTTCCTTGATTTGTTTTGTATGCCTAGCAGATGGAGGCAGCATATTTGAGGGAGAGGGAGGCTAAGAGAGCCAGGAAAGATAGTGTTGGGTTCTCCCAGTAGAGTTCAGGAGGCGAACAGCGGCAACAGTCCCATCAGAGGTCATTAGCTCCAGTGCCATCATAAGTCAGTGATCCATCTGGATCATGGGGTGATCAGAGGAGCAACGCATCAGGTTCAAGGGGACATAGGAGCATGCAGGTAGAATGTATCTTTTCGGTCAGCGGGAAGTATGGAAAAAATAACATGGGGGAGTGCTTGATTGGATTAGATATCTTCTTTGGTTGTGGTAGATTTGAGCACAAACGTTGGGAGTGTCCGTTGGCTAGGCAGGGTGATGGTAGGGTCCATTCTCAGGCTACCAGTTTAGCAGCAGCATAAGAACGCCCAGCTCAGTAGGGTGCGTCCACCAGTGCAGGTGGTGGTCAGTGCCAGAATAGGTTTTATGCCCTTGCATCTCATCAGGAGCAGGAGACTTCATCAGATCTAGTCACTGGTATGTTATGATTATTCCACTTTAATGTATATGCATTGTTAGATCCAGGGGCTACTTTATCTTTTGTGATGCCCTATGTTGCTAGAAGTTTCGGAGTCAGTCCCAAAATCCTATCAGAGTCCTTCTCAGTCTCTACTCCAGTCGGTGATTCAGTTATTGCTCGATGGGTATACAAAAATAGCCCTGTCATAGTCCTTCAGAAAGTCACCTCAGCAGATTTAATAGAGCTAGCCATGACATATTTTTATGTTATCTTTGGCATGGAATGGCTACATGCATGTTATGCCTCAATGAATTGTAGAACCCGTCCGGTAGAGTTCCGGTTTCCGGGTGGGCCAGTCCTAGAGTGGAAGGGTAGTTCATTTGTGCCTGGTTATTTCATCTCCTACCTTAAGGATAGAAAGATGATCTTTAAGGGTTGCATGTACCATCTAGCTCAGGTTAATCATGCCACATCCGAAATCTCGACTATCCAGTCAGTTCATGTAGTGTGTGAATATCCATATGTGTTCCCAGATGAACTACCGGAAATTCCTCCCGAGCGGGGGATCAAATTTGGCATCAAACTTTTTCCTGATACGCAACCTATATCTACTCCTCCTTACAGAATGGCTCCAGCTGAGCTAAAGTAGTTGAAGGATCTTTTAGACAAGGGTTTCATCAGACCTAGCAAATTCCTGTGAGGTGCACCAGTACTATTTGTTCGGAAGAAGGATGAATCCCTCTGGATGTGCATTGATTATCAGCAGTTGAACAAGGTCACCGTCAAGAACAGGCATCCCCTCCCCAGAATTGATGACTTGTTTGAAAAGCTTCAAGGTGCCAAGTTTTTTTCAAAGATAGACCTCAGATCTGGATATCATCAACTCAGAGTTAGAGAGAGTGACATCCCAAAGACAGTCTTCAAGACTCGGTATGGTCACTATGAGTTTGTAGTTATGTCTTTTGGACTAATGAATGCCCCTGCAACTTTTATGGATTTGATGAATAGGGTGTTCAAGACATATTTGGACATGTTCGTGATTAGTTCATAGATGACATTCTCATATACTCTCGGAGCAAGGAAGAGCATGCAGCTCATTTAAGGGTGGTGCTACAAACTCATAAGGTTCGCCAACTGTATGCTAGATTCAGCAAATGCAAATTTTGGTTAAACTCAACAGTATTTTGGGGTCATATGGTGTCAAGTGAGGGTGTACAGGTTGACTCTCAAACGATAGAAACTGTGAAGAATTGTAGAACAGTTAGTCCTTCAGATATCAGGAGTTTCTTGGGCTTAGCTGGTTACTAACGGAGGTTTGTTGAAGGGTTTTCATCAATTGCGGCACCGTTGACTACGTTGACCCAGAAGAAAGTGAACTTTCAATGGCCAGAGGCTTGTGAATGGAGGTTCCAAGAGTTAAAGACTTGACTCACCTCAGCACTTGTGTTGACTCTACTTGAGGGCACTGATGGGTTTGTGGTATATTATGACGCCTCAAGGATCGGCCTTGGTTGTGTATTAACGCAACATAGTAAAGTTATAGCCTATGCTTCTAGGCAGCTTAAGGTACATGAAAAGAACTACCCGACTCACAACCTTGAGTTGGCGGTGGTAGTATTTTCCTTGAAGATTTGGAGACACTATCTGCACAGGGTCCATGTGGATATGCTTATGGACCACAAAAACCTACAGTACATGTTTACCCAGAAGGATCTAAATTTACGTCAAAGAAGGTGGTGGGAGCTTCTTAAAGATTATGATGTGAGTGTCCTTTATCATCCAGGAAAGGCTAATGTGGTGGCAGATGCTCTTAGCAGGCTTTCTATGGGGAGTGTGTCCCATGTAAATTAGGAGAGGAAAGAGATCGTGAAGGATGTGCATCGGCTTGCACGACTAGGAGTTCATCTTGTTGACCCAGTAGATGGTGGTGTCATTGTTCAGAATGGATCAAAATCTTCCTTGGTGACCAAAGTGAAGTCTAGACAAGACAAGGATCCTATTTTGGTTAAGTTGAAGGAAGCTATTCAGAATCAGAAGGTGGAGGTTTTCTCCCAAGGGGGAGATGGTGTATTACGACATCAGGGTCGGTGTGTTTCAGGTGTTGATGACTTGAGGGAGAGAATGTTGCATGAGGCTCATGGTTCTAGATATTCTATACATCCAAGTTCCACCAAGATGTACCATGACCTACATGAAGTCTATTAGTGGAATGGCATGAAGAAGGACATAGTAGAGTTTGTGGCAAAGTGTACAAATTGTCAACAGGTGAAAGTTGAGCATCAAAGACCTGCATGTGTGCTTCAAGACATTAGTATCCCTACATGGAAGTGGGAGGAAATCAATATGGAATTCATTACAGGGTTGCCTCATACTCTTCGACAGTATGACTCCATATGGGTGATTGTGGATATGTTGACCAGAGCAGCTCATTTCCTACCGGTCAAAACTACTGACTCAGCGGAGGATTATGCTAAATTGTATATTCAGGAGTTATTTCAATTTCATGGAGTTCCCTTGTCCATCATATCAGATAGAGGTACTCAGTTTACCTTCAAGTTTTGGAGATCGCTTTAGAAGGGACTCGATACTTAGGTCAAGATTAGTACAACTTTTCACCCACAAACAGATGGTCAGGTTGAATGGACAATTCAGACTCTTGAGGATATGTTGAGAGCGTGTGCGATTTATTTCAAGGGTAGTTGGGATGATTATTTACCTCTCATCGAATTTGTATATAACAATAGTTACCATTCCAGCATTCAGATGGCTCCGTTTGAGGCTCTTTATGAGTGAAGGTGTAGATCACCTATTGTTTGATTCGAAGTCGGTGAAGCTACATTTATAGGACCGGATTCAGTTCATGAGGCTATGGAGAAATTTTAGCTTATAAGGTAAAGGTTGAAAACAACTCAGAGTCATCAAAAGTCTTATGCGGATGTGAGGAGGAGAGAACTTAATTTTGAAGTAACGATTGGGTTTTTCTGAAGATATCTCCCATGAAGGGAGTGATAAGATTCGGAAGGGGAAAATTAGTCCCTGTTATGTTGGTCCATACAGGATTGTGAGACGTATTGGCAAGGTTGCTTATGAGTTGTAGTTGCCCTCAAAATTGGCTTCAGTACATCAAGCTTTCCCTGTGTCTCTTTTAAAGAAGTGCATGGGTGATACGACATAGGTTGTTCCGTTGGAGAGCGTAGGTGTGAAGGATAGACTTAGCTACGAAGAGGTTCCGTTTGAAATAATTGATCATCTGGTTCGAAATCTAAGAAACAAGGAAGTCACTTCAGTAAAGGTTTTGTAGAGAAATTAGCATGTTGAGGGAGCTACGTGGAAAGCCAAATATCATATGATGGCTAAATACCCGCATCGATTCTCTTTTGGTCCAGTTCCAGCTTGAGGTATCAATTTCCTCCTTAGTAATCTATTCAGTTTCATGTTCAGTCCACGTGTTCTAGTTTCTTTTTTGTCAATTTATGTATGTGTGATTATTGCATTCAGTTCAGTCATGTATTTTAGTCCAAAGTCAGTCACTCCGTCAATTTTCAACTCTAGGTGTTTAATATTTGGGATGACAGGTTTTTTCCCTGTGATTCAGTATGTCTACCCCACATTTAAGGATGAATGTTCTCAAGAGGGAGATATTATAATACCCCGGAAGTGCCTAAGACTAGACTCGGGATTTGGGAATGTGATCAGTAGAAAATGCTTGAAAAAATGACTCAAAATGACTCGTGGTACAAATAGTGGGAAGGAGTAACAAGTCGTGGTACCACTCATGCTCAGAATCTGCAGTAGGAGGCTTAGTAGTAACGACTCCAAAGATGACCCATTGGGTGAGGTAATGGGTCATGGTTTGAAGTCAATGGTTGTCTCTGAGGTACCAGGGTTGGATGGTATGAGTCATGGTATGACTTGTCGTAAGGAACAACAAGTCGTGGTAAGTACCCGTGAGGAAGTGTAGTGAAAGTTGGCACAGAGGCAACGGATGGGTCCAACGACCCGTGGTTTGGGGATACGATTCATTGGTTGACTCATGGTGGATGTTCCAGAAGATTTTCTAGTGGAGTCAGTGATGACGATAAGGACACAATGGGTGGTTGTGTCGAGTAACGACTCATCCTGTCGAGTCATCGTTTAAAGGCCTAAGAATGAAGGAAATTTTGGAAGAAAGTAACGGATTGTAACCACGAGTCATGGTAAGGAGGTACGACTCGTGGTATGAGTCGTGGTCCCTAGCAGCGTTAAATTTCCAGATTTTTCATTAAGGAAATTTTCGTAAATGCTAAGCTATAAGGTCCTAAACTACGTCGTTTTAAGCTCTGTTAGAAGTATTTTAAAAGGGTTTAACCTATCCTAATTCATTCGACTCCCATGCATGCAAGAGTAGAGGTCACTCTTTGAAAACCAAGACTAGAACTCTCCAAATTCTTCTCCAATTCCTTTGGGCTTTCAAGGGAGAATGTAAGATCAGATTACCTAGGTACGTAGGGTTGTGAATGACAGTCCCTCTTCACTCTCATGCCCCAATTTCCCCTCTATGTTCATGAATTCAAGCATTAAAGTAAATTTGATGATCAAATGGGGTTTTAACCCCAAATTCATGGGATTCTCCTTGATTTGATTATGAGCCAATCCCCTTATTGTTTTAAATGTTGTTCTAAGATCTATGGGTAGATTTTATATTTAAATTGATTATATTTTTATGATTTTAAATCTTAGTCAATCTATGCCCAATTATGCAAGCTTCATGAAAGGTCAAGCTATGATTCTATTATGATTTGATCTTCCTAAGCTGAAATTATGATTTATGATTTATGATATGATTTCTCTTCAAGTATTGTTCATGTATTTATGAATGTCAAGTACATGAATTTTCATAAATATGCATGTTCTTCATGATTTATGAATTTATGACTTTTGGCCGACTCACGGACCCTTATTCATGGCTAATCATGTAATTTCAAGTACGATCAAGTATGTTATGATTTATTTAGTCATGAACTTTATGAATGATACCATGATTACTATATGAGCCCTCATGTGCATGTTTTTGGGAGCAGTGTCTAGCACAAAGTAGACCCAGCATTCAGGTAAACTCCATGGTCTCAAAACTACGTGCCACCGTAGGTATATGTATTTATGGATCCCCTTGTGATATCACCTCATGAATGTCCCTTGTCTGGAATCCTGGGACGGGTCTTCCTACTTGATCGAGATAGTTGGGGCATCATGTAAGCTCTATCATGATGGTGTCAGTTAAAACGAGTTCTCTCATTGTTCCTCATGATTTATGCATTGTCTTGGTTATGTTACTTTGGCTCAAGTTATGTTTTAATAAGATTTCTCTTATGATTATGAATATGACTAAATTATGAATGGTTTGAAAACCTTTAGCCCTTATGTTTATATTATGATATTTACTCATGATTAGACTGTCCTACTCGTATGAACTCTTATGTATTTTTAGCTGTCCTTTTTTACTTACCTTGCATACTCAGTACATTTCCAGTACTGACCGCATATTCTATGTTGTATTATCTCATGATACAGACTTGGATGTTCAGGTTCAGTCCCGCCGCTAGACAGATCCTCAGAGTTAGTATTCTCTTAGCTTGTTGGTGAGCCCTCATCCTTCGAGGACATTCCGCTTGATCATTGTTATGTTATTTCGGTTACAAACTTTTGCTGAGTGAGTTGGGGTCTTGTCCCATCAACTCGTCAGATTTTAGAGGCTTATCAGATATAGTTTGTACTCAACTTTGGATTAGTGATATGTATTTTGTTGTTCAGATGTTATTTTATATTCTTACTTCTGCTATTTAAGATGTTAGATTTCCACATTTATTATGTTGAGCTTTAGTTGTCATATTCATGCCATGGGTCGACTTGGAGTCATTTATGGTTCTAGGATCAATGTCTAGATCCAGGCCTATGTTCGGGTCGTGACAAAGCCTCCATGTACTTTGCACATCTTGATCACCTAAACTCTTATCATACTATAAATCTAAAGAACTCTTAGTTGGAACTAAAGGATGTTGGAGTATGTTGAGAAGACTATTGTTGTGGATGAGTTATGTGATTCGGAGATTGCCTATATTATTGATGAATGCTAGGAAGACCCTCTAAGAGGGATTAGTTATTAGCTTCTAGAAAACTAAGTTAAATCGATATTGATGTGATAGTTCCAAGTCCTAAAAGAACTCTACACTTTGATTTCCAATCGTTAATGTTCCTAGTTATCTATTCCAAGCCTTGAGTCTAACTCTAAAGCTTTAAAAGTTTCCTTCAAGCTTATGAGCTACACATTCTTATTCCCCAAGTGTCATATACATCTTCAGAGTTTACATATTAAAACATTTCTAACCTTGAGTTTACTCCTAAAAGCTTCAAACAAACTATCTCCAAGATTTCATGCTAAAGACACTATAAATCCTTAAGCTTCCGAGTCACATATTCATGTTCTTAAGCTCATGTCATGTCACAGTTATTATTTGAGTTCAAGAATTCATACATACTATAACACCCAAAAAGTTCCTTAGACCAAACCCCAGACTTAGAAATGAAAAATAGCAGGGAACTAGAAAAATTTTCTCAGAATAACTCATCAGACGAGTCATTGTCAGAGACAATGACTCGTTAATTTAGTCATTAGTTGTCTAGTAGATTCCTCCCTTAGAGACAACAAGAAGTACAATGATCCGTCACTAGTGGTAACGAGTCATTGAGTTGCCCGTTCTGTCAAGTCTAGAATGTTATAAAAATCCTTCCCAGAAACAACGAGCCAGATGACGAGTCATTGGGTGATATAACGACTCGTCCTATGAAGTCGTTGAATGAAATCCAAAAATTGCTAAAGTCACCCTAGTGACAATGGGTGGAAATAGTGACCATTGTTTTAGATAATAGGTCATTCTGTCTGTCCATTGGGGGAGATTCAAAATATGTTCAAACTTCCTCCAGTGATAACGAGTGGAACCAACAACCCGTTGTTCCATCTAGTGGGAAATCATTCCTAATAACGCTCAAACTCATACTTTCTGACAAAGTATGAAGCGGTCGTTGTCAATAAAGAACCCAACTAAGAGGTTGGGGTCGAACACATAGGGAATAGGGTAAGATCTAGATTAATGCCGGTAATTGAACTTGTTGATGAGTTATCTCCAAATTGGGGGGTTTTAAAGAAAACAATATTAAAACAAGATTATATTTATGATTTAGATCAAGATTTGCAAACAACTAGAGTAAGTGTTCCCCATGGTTTCATAAATACATCGGGATATACACACGTGATCAAACTCAATGCTTACTTGTAGAACAGATAACTAGGGTTCATCCAAATGACTGGTTCGTCCCTATTGGATGACTATACTCAATCACTGGGTCAGGTCTCATGAGCGATTTCAATCTAACCATTATCAATATGTTCCAAATTTAACTATTCGACATCCATAACTCAAGTTAATACAATGACCATAAAGACTAAGGCTTTGTTGTAATTCTCTTTTCCTAATCTCTACCTCTCTAGGTTCAAGCAAGTAAAGAATTCGGGCAAGTCCTAGCATTTTACACCATTAATAGACGTTTAAAGATGAAAATAATACAATACAAGTGTTTAGCATTGGTTTTGAATCACTTTTGTGTGACCCTATTTCATTAGTCCACCAAGGTTCCCACAACCCCTAGTTGTGGAGGTTTTAGCCTCTCATGGTTGTAAGATTACAATTTGCATTTATAGACAAATACATAATTAAATACTTACAGCAACAATTGGAAGAAAACCAGATTTGAATGTCAAAGAACAATCTCAAGAACAATGTAGGAATTCAAGAATTTGATCCCAAGAATTGCTCCTCAAAACTTGATAAAAATTCACAAATAATATTCCTCACATGTTTACTACTTCGGTTCTATCCTCCATCTATACTAAAATAAAACATAAAGGCTATTTATACAGACATTAGAAACATTTTCCTAAGCTAACAGGGAATTTTCCATATCTGGTGCCGACTGTGTCACGACCGGACCTACGACCTATAGCAAGATTATACGGGTTGTACTTGCTTTTCATAAGTCCTTGGCTGTTGGATATTTGGCTAAGTGTTGGTAGACTGGTATGACTCGTACCACAGTCCTATGAGTCTTACAATGCTTCTGTGGCTTGGCCCTGAGAACTCTGACATCTTCTAAAATTTTCCACGAGTGTTGTGGTACGACTCGTACTGTTTGTTGTGTCTGAAGTTCTGCCAAGTGTTGAAAAATCTTCTGAAGTTCATCACGACTCATGGTACAGGCCTTATGTTCATGCTACATCCGTGAGTCCATCCGTACCAAGAGTCTGCCTTTGTGCAATTTTCTCTGAACAATTCCACAACTCCAGTTACGGCTCGTACCATCTTGGTATGACTTGTACTGAGAGTCGTATGTTGCCTTACCCTCACACCAGCCTTCTAACTTTCATCACGGTTCTCGTACTAAGACTTTTGATTGATTTTCTGCCTTTTTAGGCTGCTTTTGCATATTTTTTCTTCTACACTTTTTTTCCCTAAAATCAAAGTAAAAGTGTCTTATATCCATATAAACATACCTAAGTCCATGCTATTTTCTCAGTTTTAAGCGTCGGAAGTGTTGTAAACTCACAGAACATCAACACACTAAGAATTTTTCTTGTCCTAAGGCAAAGAAAATAAAAAACTAAATATGATGTTGAACTAGAAAATAAACCTAGGATACTACAGCCTACATCAAACAAAACTTGCACTATAAACTTCAAAAAGCTTTTGACCCTTTTTCCTATGAACCAAATCAGCACATGCACTACAAGCAACCACACAATATGATAAGCATGGGCGAAGACATATCATCAAGCTATTAACAGATAGTCAAGTCATCACCAATGCTTTTTACACAGACCACTAGTAGAGTTAAACACAAACCATGTACCCTCACAGCAAATGAAGTCCCCTACTCACAAATATAGTAAAATATGACACATGGGACTGATCAAGTAAGACTCTCACTCTCATAAAGAAGTTCCAAATATTGCATATCGAATACCATAGGCTTTCCCTTATTTTCTCAACTTCGGTTTGTCAGATGGTCAGGCTAGATCACTCTAGGACTTGCTTTGGCTTGTAATGTAGGCTTTCGAGCCGGATAAGGTAGATATGGGATCTTTTTAAGTGACTAAACCCCTCCTTGGAACTACATACATGTGGCTTTCCTTTTTTTTCTTTTTTAAACTTTTTCTTTCCTTTTCACCCTTTTTATGTATTTGTATGTGTGTGGTGTGTTTCTAACCTTTTCATGCATCATTCTCTTTTTGAATTTTTCTTTTCAATTTTTCTTTTCTTTTTCTTTTTCTTTTATCACACCACACTTCATTTTTCACCTTTTTTCTTTTCTCTCCCTTTTTCACCTTCCCACTATTTATGCACCCCTACTCTAGCCACCCTCAACTTAGGCATCTTGCCTATGTTGAGTTTTACAATGTCCAAGGAGGGACCAAGGCCAAAATAGGTTCGTTATAAAAAATGGGCATGGTTAATTAGTTAATCAAAGAAAAATGGTCTATTTGCAGCTCAAAATCGGGATCAAGGGAATCACATCATTTTAGTAGGGTCATTTAAGCTAAAAATGGCCTATGATCCTTTGCTAACCAATCATCCTAAAACCTATGCAAAGACCAATCAGTCAAGTTTTAGATCCTCTACATGGTATTGAACTAGGTATTAGACCTCACTCATGGTACATGACTTGCATTCACTCTACCGTCTAGTTTATACATGGATTAACAAAACTATGCATACTAATATATTAAATGATATAAAAACATCCACAGAAATCTTACATGCAATCACAAGAACACAGCTAATCCTCAAAAATTTTAAACAGGGTGAATTGTTTTTTAGAAATCCAAAATTGGTGGAATTTATTGGCTAAGTACTCCTAAGCTACTTTTTAATTAAAAAAATCACAAAAAGAAAATTATAAACATGCCAATTCTATTAGTGTAAAACCCCGAAAGCCCTAAGATCAGACCCGATGGTTGAAATGGAGAAAATAGGATTTTCTGCACCAAGTCACAAGACGAGTCATCCAGTGACCCATGAGGTGAACCATGAGTCGTTGGTGACTCGTGGGAAGGAGGTAAGACTTGGTTGGATTTTTTGGTTTGGGGGATGACCACGAGTGAGGCTACGAGTCATGATCAACACCACCAGTCATCATGTTAGCCATGGTCATATGTTTGACTTGAAGGTTGAAAGTGTTGGCAGATTTCCTAACAATTCATCACCACGAGTCGTCAGGAACACCACGAGTCATGTTGTCCCTTGTGGTGACCAATGCAGGTAAGCTTCCAATTCTAGAAATGAGTTCAGACCATGAGTCATGGTCAGTGGCGACGGGTCGCCCAGTCTCTCGTTGGGAGTGGTAGTGTGTTTTCCTGCGAATTTACTAACGGTTTTTCTGTAATTCCTAAGTTCCTAAGGCCTAAACTACGTCATTTTAAGCTTAGGTGGGTGTGTTTTAAGAGGGTTTAGCTCATTGTAAGCTTATTCCTCTCCATGCATGCAATCCTAGTAGTTCTAAGGGGTGATCAAGCTTAGATTCATCATGTTATTCCCCAAATTCCTTTGGGCTCTCAAGAGGGTTGTGAAACCAGATTCTCCCAGTTATGTAGGGTTATTAATGGATGTATCCATCCACTCCCATGCGCAATACCTCTTCAATTTCATGTGATTTCAAAGTTGATGAACTATGGGGTTTTAACCCAACTTGTGAATTCTTTAAGCATCTACCATGGGTATTCTATATGCATGTTCCTAATGGTTAATTATGATTCGTGGGAATGTTTTATAATGTTTTCAATTAAAAATTATGATTTCAAAGTTTTAGAAATAAGATGCCCATTTATGGAAGTTTATGAAAAGATGAGATTATGATCTATGCTTTTAGTTATGATGAGATGTTCATGATGAAAATATGATTTCGAATTACCCATGTCTATGTTCATATTTTGAGTAATCAAATCCTATTTCAAGCATGTTTAAGTATTGGGCAAGCCCATATGATCAAGTAAGTTTCATGATTTATCTAAATTTCATGTTATTAGCTTACCACATGGTTTTGGAGTCTAGATTCCCACTCTTTTTAGCTTGTGGTATGGTTTGAGCCCAAGGCTCCTTATGTTATGATTTCAGATTATGCATGTATGTTTATTATTAGCTTCATCACTAGACGATGGTTCAGCTTAGTTGAAAGATGATGTATAGCATATGCATGTTTTTGGGAGTAGAGTCTAGCACCGAGCAAGCTAAGGGTCAGTCAACCCTATGCCTCAAAAATACGTGCCAACATAGGTATGTTCAGATTATTTGGGACCTCCCTTGTGAGCCTACCCCACCCCCAAGGGGCCTTCAGCTTGATATCTATATAATGATAGCATCCCTAGCCCTGTCAAGGCTTTGGACAGCTCTATCCACTTGAGTGTGATAGGTGGGACCACGTAAGCTCTATCGTGGTAATGCCAGTTATATGACGATTCTTCCATTTTTCCTCATGATTTCAGTTATGCATATTCATCAGTCATGATATTATGTTTTCAGCAGGTTTGACCCTATGTTATGTTTAACTTATGGATAATTAGTTTCAGCTTTGGTTCATTCGATTTAGTTATAATATTCACTTATGTTTAAGTCATGTTTTCAGATAATAGCATGCAAGTCTTACTCTCAGAATCTTATGAGAAAATTTTTTATGATATGTATGATTTCTGATTTTTACTTACTTAGCGGTTTTATTTACCTTGCATACTCGGTACATTTAACGTATTGACCGCATACTCTATGCTGTATCATTTCATGATAGAGGCTCAGATATTCAGGTTCAATCCCGCCATTAGCCAGATCCTCAGATTTAGCATCTCTCAGCAAGAGTTGGTGAGTCCTCATCCTTCGAGGACCCTTTTATTCAGCTTGTGTTCAATTTGTTCAGTTTCAGTTCTAGTGAGTTAGTTGGGGTCTTTTCTCATCAACTCATCAGTATGTAGAGGCTTATCATACATAGTATATATTCAGCTTCAAAATTGTGTTATGTACTCAGATATTCAACGTTATCAGATTTTCAGACTTCCGTTATTTTATATGCTAGATTTTCGCATTTAAAATGTTGAGCTTAGATGTTATGTTCATGCCATGGGTTGATTTGTAGCCTATCGGGGTTCTTTGTTCCGTGTCTTAATCTGGGCCTATGTTCGGGCTGTGATAGCTAGATGGCATGCCCGAAGAAGCATGCTTCTTCCCCGAAGCATTGAATGTAAAAACAGAGGGAAGGGAACATACCTTCGGCTACTCAGAAATCACCATCCATGGGTTGCCTCCCATTCAACACCTAATTTAACGTCATGGAACGATGTAATCTTGTGATTTTTTTCAGGCATCATCAAGGTACACCACCTCAATTACTCTTATATCCTACATATCTCCCAGATATAGCTTTATTATTTGCCCATTCACCTTGAACAATTTTTCATCCTTGTTCTCAAGTTCCACTGCACCATATGGGGACACATTCACCACTTTGCATGGTCCCGTCAACCTAGACTTCAATTTTCTAGGATGCAAACAAAGTCTTGAGTTAAACAGTAGAACCAAATCATCAGTGTTGAACTCTTTTTTTGCAATATTCTTATCATGATAAATCTTCATTCTTTATTTGTAAATGGCCGCACTCTCATAAGTTCCAAGTCAGACTTTGTCCAACTCATTGAGCTGGTCAAGTCTCAACTTGGCTGCTTTATTCCAGTTTAAGTTCAGCTTTTTCAGAGCCCATAGTGTTGTATGCTCTAATTCAACCAGCAGATGACATGATTTGCCATAGACCAGCTGATATGTAGATGAACCAATGGGGGTCTTATAACCTGTTCGGTAGGCCCACATCGCATCATCAAGCTTCCTAGACCAATCTGTTCGATTAGTATTCACTATTTTGGAAAGAATGGTCTTTATCTCTCTATTTGAAACTTCTACCTGCCCGCTTGACTGAATATGGTAAAGTGTTGCCACCTTATGCTTGACGCCATATTTCCTCCAACAGGGTTCTAAAGAGGCGGTCATAAAAGTGTGATCCACCATCCCTGATGATTTCTCTGGGAGTACCAAATCTAGCGAATATGTGCTTCTGCAGAAATGTTGTAACACTTTTTACTTCATTGTTAGGTAGTGCAATAGCGTCGACCCATTTGGAGACATAATCCACTTCCACCAAAATGTATTTCATCACATATAAGCTAACAAATGGCCCCATGAAGTATATACCCCATACATCAAATAACTCAACTTCCAGAATAGGGATTAATGGTAACTCATGCTTGTGGGTAATGTCACCCTGTCTTTGACATTGGTCACAGGCCTTAGTATAATCATAGGCATCTTGGTGAATAGAGGGCTAGTAATACCCGCATTGTAGGATTTTATGTGCAGTTCGGATACCACTATGATGACCCCCAACTGGGGATGAGTAATAGGCCTCCAGAATGCTCAACATTTCTACCTCTGGCACAAACCTACAAATGATCCCATCTGCAAAAATGTGAAATAAGTATGGTTCATCCTAATAGTATCTTTGGGCAATAAATAAGAACTTCTTCTTCTGCTGGGGAGTCATGTCTGCTGGGATAATGTTGCTAACCAAATAATTTGCAAAGTCAGTGAACCAAGGAATCAAGTCTGGAGATGCTGCTAGTACCTGTTCATCTGGGAAAGAATCATCAATATCAATCTCCTCTCTTTCCCTAGCCTCAGACCCTAGTTTGGACAAGTGATCAGCTACCTTATTTTCAGTTCCTTTCTTGTCTTTGACCTCAAACGCGAATTCTTGAAGCAACAACACCTACCTAATCAACCTGGGTTTAGCATCCTTTTTAGAGATCAGGTATCTCAAAGAAGCATGGTCTGTATGGACGATCACCTTAGTTCAAAGCAAGTATGCTCGAAACTTCTCGAATGCAAAGACCACTGCTAGCAGCTCCTATTCTGTGACAGTGTAGTTCTTTTGGGATATTTTGAGTGTTTTACTAGCATAATAGATAGAATGGAAAATATTTGCTCTCCGTTAGCCCAAGACAACACCGAGAGCAACCCCACTAGCATCACACATTACTTAAAACAGAAGAGACCAATCTGGAGCTATGATAATAGGAGTAGTGGTGAGTTTCTCTTTCAAGAACTGAAAAGCCTTTAAACATGCTTCACCAAATACGAACTTCACCTCCTTCTCAAGTAACTTGCACAATGGATGTGCAATCTTTCAAAAGTCCTTGATAAACCACCTATAGAATCCTGCATGCCCTAAAAAGCTTTGGACCCTTTTTACAAAAATAGGTGGTGGCAAACCTGCTATAACTTCAATTTTCTCCTTGTCTTCCTCAATCCCTTTTTCATAGATTTTATGACCCAACACTATTCCTTCCTTGGCCATAAAATGACATTTTTTCCAATTTAGGACCAGATTAGTTTCTTCGCATATGTTCAACACTTTGCTCAAGTTTTTGAGGCATGATTCGAATGAGTCACCCACAACTTAGAAGGTGTCCATGAATACCTTGATGGTGTCCTCCACCATATATGAAAATATTGACATCATATAGTGCTGGAATGTGTCCTGGATGGTGCATTGCACAATCGAAAAGGCATTCTTCTGAAAGAAAATGTTCCGTACGGGCAGGTGAAGGTAGTCTTTTCTTGATCTTCCGGGGCTATAGTGATCTTATTGTACCCTAAGTAGCCATCGAGAAAACAATACCAACCTCTACCTGTCAATTTGTAAAGCATATGATCCATTAATGGCATTGGAAAGTGGTCCTTTTAGGTCCAGTGGTTAGCTTCCTGTAATCCAAGCATACATGCCATCCTATGACTGGTCGTGTCGGTGTCAGTTCATTCTTCTCATTAGGTGCCATTGTGATCCCGCCTTTCTTTGGAACACACTGTACCATACTTACCCACTTGATATCCATAATGGGGTAAACTACACCAGCGTCCAGCCACTTGATAATCTCCTTTTTCACTACTTCTTGCATTGGTAGGTTCAAGTGTCATTGATGCTCTATACTTGGTGTGCAGTTTGGCTCGAGCTGTATCTTGTGAGTACATATGCCTGGAGAGATCCCGATGATATCAGCTATGGTCCAGCCAATTGCCTTTTTGTGCCTTTTTAATACTATGACCAATGCTTCTACTTGCCAGTCTGTCAAATCCACTGCAATAAGTACTGGCAAAGTGTTGTCTTCACCCAAGAATGCATATTTGAGATGGCGAGGCAGTGCCTTCAGTTCCAGGACTTGTGGTTTCTCTACTGATGACTTTGCTGGCGAAGTCAAACGCTTCTTCAGATCAAGGTATAACTTCTTTGGTCTGGAGTTATTGACCCCATTCCGTCTATGGCATTCACCAGCTCCGTGTACCTCAATACCCCATCTCCTTCATAGTTCATCAAGACGGCTGCTAGTGTGTCAATATTCATCATCTCTTCCACGGGCACTAGCAGCCGCTTGACTTCCATCTAGGTGTTTGAAAAAGTATCTCCCTTGGTATTGGCCTGATTGAATCACAAAAGAAAAAAAAGAAAACGTAAATGGAGAAATAATAACCAAAAGTCAAATACAAGCAATTAATCTAATCTTAGCCGTATTCCCCGGCAACAACGCCACTTTTTGATAATGCTTAAACGCACAATTTCTGACAAAGTATGAAGTGGTCATTGTCAATAAAGAACCCCATTAAGAGGTTAGGGTCGAACCCACATGGATTAGGGTAAGATCTAGACTAATGCCGGTAATTGAACTTGTTGGTGAGTTATCTCCAAATTAGGGGGTTTGAAAGAAAATAATATTAAAAAAATTATATTTGTAATTTAAATCAATATTCGCAAACAACTAGAGTAACTGTTCCCCATGGGTTTATAACTACTTCATGTATACACACATGATCAATCCCAATGCTTACTTGTAGAATAGATAACTAGGGTTCATCAAAATGACTGGTTCGTCCCTATTGGATGAATACACACAATCACCGGGTCAGGTCTCATGAGAGATTTCAAAATAACAGTTATCAATATGTTCTAAATTTAACTATCCTGCGTCCACAACTCAAGTTAAAACAATGATCATATAGACCAAGGCTTTGTTGTTATTCTCTTTTCCTAATTTCTATCTCTCTAGGTTCAAGCAAGTAAAGAATTCAGGCAAGTCCTAACGTTGTTCACCATTAAGAAATGTTTAAATATGAAGATAATATAATACAAACATTTAGAAATAGTTTTGAATCACTTTCGTGTAACCCTATTTCGTTAATCCACCATAGTTTCCACAACCCCTAGTTGTGGAGGTTTTAGCCTCTCATGGTTGTTAGATTACAATTTGCATCCATAGACAAACACATAATTAAATACTTATAACAACAATTAGAAGAAAACTATATTTGAATGTCAAAGAACAATCTCAAGAATAATGTAGGAATTCAAGAATTTGATCCCAAGAATTGCTCCTCAAAACTTGATAAAAATTCACAAATAATATTCCTCACACGTTTACTACTTTGGTTCTATCCTCCCTCTATACTAAAATAAAACATAAAGGCTATTTATACAAACATTAGAAACCTTTTCCTAAGCTAATAGGGAATTTTCCATACTGGTGCCGACTGTGTCATGACCGGACCTACGACCTGTAGCAGGATTGTACGGTTGTACCTGCTTCTCGTAAGTCCTTGGCTGCTACAAATTTGGCTAAGTGTTGGCAGACTATACAACTCACACCATAGTCCTATGAGTCGTACAATGCATTCGTGGTTTGGCCCTTAGAACTCAGACATCTTCTGAATTTTCCACAAGTGGTGTGGTACGACTCGTACCTTCTTCCTACGACTCATACTGTTTGTTGTGTTTGAAGTTTTTCCAAGTGTTGAAGAATCTTCTGAAGTTCACCACAGCTCATGGTACGGGCCTTATGTTCATGCTATGATCCATGAGTCCATCCGTACCAAGAGTCTGCCTTTGTGCAATTTTCTCTAACAATTCCACGACTCCAGTTATGGCTCGTACCATCTTGGTACGACTCATACTTCGAGTCGTATGTTTCCTTCCCCTCATTCCAGCCTTCTGACTTTCATCACTGTTCTCAGTATGGCTCGTACTGAGACTTGTACCTTTGCTGGTTTTCTGCAATTTTAGGCTTCTTTTGCATATTTTTGCTCCAACACTTATTTTCCCTGAAATCAAAGTAAAAGTGTCTCATATCTATATAAGTATACCTAAGTCCATGCTATTTTCTCAGTTTTAAGCATCGAAAGTGCTGTACACTCACAGCACATCAGTTTCCGTCTGTTGGTCAAGTCCAGGAACTAGAATTTTCAAACTCAAGATCAACGACTTGTCCCAACTAGTCATGTCACAACCAATGACTCATTGTGCGACCCGTTAGATTTTGATGGGCAGTTTTTCAGACTTCTCTCCAAGGGCATTTTTGTAACTTTCCACTATTTTAGTTCCTAAACTACATCATTTTTGGTAATAATTTCAAAGTATTTGGAGGGGTAAATTGTTCTTCTCCCTCATTCTCTACTTAGATTTTCGAAATATTGTTCGTATTTTTTAGAGCTACTCTCTCAAGCCAAGAACTAGGGCTTCCAATTCTACTCTAGATTTTTGAGCTACTTCTCCGAGATTTATTCTCTAAGTATGTGGGATTTCAAGAAGGGTTATCCTTTCACCCTTGTGTCCAAAATTTTTTAAGGAAACATTGATATCTTAGTCCCATAGAAAAATCATGTCTTAGAGTTTTTTCTTGTTATAAGTTCCTTTACTACTTTAATGTTCTCAAGTCTCCTGTGATTTCTAGTATGTGATATTTAGGTCTTACAATTCAGTTACAAATGATACTTTCATGACATATTTCACATGTTTCCAGTTCATTATACAAATAATTATTTTGCATTTATAGGGCATTGAGTGTAGCATGAATTCATATGTCAATCTTTGTGATTCTATCATGATTTCAGTATACAGATAGTGACAACATAATTAGTATTTTCAGTTCTTAGGCTCTCAGAATACTATCAGATAAAGTTTCTGACTTAGCTTTAAGAACTCTAGATTTTCGAGCTATCAATAAATTATCAGTAAACTTATCATTTGGGAGTAGTTCTTAGCATTAAGCTGGTCTAGGGTTCAGCTCACCCAGGACCCAGAACTACGTGTCACCATATTTTATTAGCCCTAATAGGCACTAGTTTTAGTGATCACATCATCCATGCCTTTATACCCTGGTAAGGTATATTGGGTCCTATCGATGGGGCGTATACATCGAACTCCATGTTTAGCTCATGTGGTTATATGACAGTTAATAGACTTTCCCATCATTCAGTATAGTTACAGTTTTAGTCAAAGTTACAGACTCAGTTTTTCGTACATGTACACGACCCTTAAATCAGTTTTTACTATACTTTATTATGTATTGTCAGACTACTACTTCACATCGATACTTATGTAACTTAGTAAGGGTCATGGTACTTCAGTTCAGTTATGCATTTTAGCATAGTTTTCAGTCTATCAATATATTATATAAATTCCAGGTACATATCTCATATACTCAGTACATTCAAAGTACTGACCGCATACTTCCTATTCTATATCGTTTATAATATAGGCTCAAACTCATAGGCTCTGTGTTGAGTTGGCAATTTACCAACTAGTTTGGCTTTTAAACATAAGATTTTGCTTGGTTTTCAAGTCATTTGAAAGGATTTTATGCTCTTTCTCTTTAGTTTTTGCAGATATTCAATTCAAAGAGAGAAGGCAAGAAATTGTACAAACACATGGAACTAAAGAAGAAAACCAAAGCTCTACCAGATGGGATTGGCACTCCATCGGATGGAACCGACACTCCATCGGATGGAACCGGTGAAATGCTGGTTGAAAACCAGGAGCACACTAGATAGAATTGGAAGGTGCACCAAAAGAACGAATGTTTGCACCTGCGAACCATCGGTGCCAATGTCGGCCAGACCCGAAGTCACTGTCCCCAAGTGTGACACAGCGGTGTTCCGCGAATGGGTACCGATGGAACACCGGTGTCTCACAAGTGAGGCCACCTTCAGGAGGGAAAAATCATCCAGCATGGAATTTAAGGAGCATTTTTAAACCTATTTCTGTACATTCTCTATAAAGTACCAAATATTCCATTCCAAATTTGTAGAGTTAGAGAGAGAAATATTGAATAGCTTTTCTTCTTCTTCTTCTTCTTCCTCAAGGTATAAATCACCATTGAATACAATTTTTGAGCCTTTTATTTTACTCTTAATAATGAATTTTATGAAGTTGTTTATCAATATTCTTTTATATTATTCATCTATGAGTAGCTAGATATTTTGCTAGGGGTGTGTGTGTTGACACCCAATTTTGACCTACCTACGCCTTAATATGCTGCTTATATATGTATA
>JACEIK010000727.1:322341-346858 GCA_018107945.1 Datura stramonium
TAGTTAGAGGAATGGGTCCAGTCCCTGTGGGTTCGACATTCCGGTTCTCTAAAAGAGCCACTATATTACTTGCACGACCCGTACACTTGCGGTATGCACGAATAGGGCCCATCAATCAGTTTCAAAAATTCATTAAGATATTTAGTAAATTGTCCATTAATGTACTTCTGGTGGATGCATTGCTCCAACTACCAGGTTATGCAAATTTTATGAAAGAATTGTTGAAGAAAAAAAAAGGTCGTGGATGCTGGTGTAGGGCAAGTAACACACCATTGCAGTGCCATGATGACAAGCACTCTCGCTCCCAAAAGAGAGGATCCGGGATCCTTTACTATTCCTTGCACCATTGAGTTGTGTGTGTTCAAAAAGGTCCTATGTAATTTTGAGGGAAGCATAAATATTATACCTCTCATTTTTTTCAAGAAATTGGGGCTGGGGAGTCTCAGACCCACCTCAATGAGGCTGTTGATGGCAAATCGTTCCACAAAGAAATCAGTGGGAGTATTGGAGGACGTCTTGGTTTAGGTTGACAAGTTCATCCTTCTAGCTGACTTCGTCATGCTATATTGTGATATGGATATTGAAGTACCTATCATCTTGGGAAGACCACTGCATGTAACGAGCAAAGCTTTGGTAGATGTGCATCTTGGTGTGATGAAGTTTCGAGCGGGAGGTGAGGAAGTCACCTTCAAGGTTTGTTAAACCACTGAGCCCTCGGATGAGTGCAAGGTGATAGGGGTTTTGAATGATGAGGCAGCACAAGGTGAAGTTTGCATTGATGAGACAGATTCAGAGGATGACCCTCCGAAAAATTAACAACTGAGGAAGTATCTGTCGTGCCACAACCTTAAATAAGGCGCTTCTTGGGAGGCAACTCAAGTGTTTTTATGTTTTGATGTCTGATGCTATTTTGATTTTGTTTTTCAAGGACGAGAAACAAGGAGAAGGAAAACAAGGTAGCCATTACGCTAGACCGGCGAAAGGCCGGTGCTTAAGCACGAGTCGCCGCCTGTCGCACAAGGAAGTAGAAGTAGATAGAAAGGGGAGGAATCTGGTGTCTCACCGGTGGAACACTGAAGGCATTCCGTGAAACTCCAGTCTGGTGCGGGTGTGAACCAATATACATAGAGGAAAGTTGAAAATAAAAGGGTAAGCTGTGAATCACCGATGAAACTCAAGTGAAGATCCCCAAAACGTCGGTTGATCATAGTAAGAAAATAGTTAACTGGGCTTTCAAGAAGTCACCTGCATTGGAACCGGTGAAACGCCGGTACTCACTAGCGATCATAGGTCTAGCGTGGGTGGAGGTAAGTAGGTTTATTTTTTAATCTTGACTGACCTATTGAATAACCTGATTCGTAACACTTTAAAAATTGTCAAAACCAGTCAAAGAACCCTTTTTACCTTTCCAATACTCTCTCTCTTTCCCCTTTTTCACCTAACCACACCCTTTTCACCTTCCCAACTTCCCTCCATCAAAACCCACCATTAACACCCACCTTTTCACTATCCAATCACATTCCCTCTCTTTAACCTATATGAACCCCCATTCTCATTCTCTTATTCTCACTTCTACACACTCAAACTCTCTCTTAGCAACATAAGCTTTCACTCTTTGGAACACCATTATTGGAAAAGCACAAAGCTTTTATTTCTTCACCTCTTCTCAATTCTCAAATTGGTATATGTTCATGAGCTCTTACATTGCTTTAGTTTTGTAGAGTAATATTGCTGGCTTGACTTATCAACTGGAATAGCCTTGTTCCCTCGACGTAAAAGCTAGAATACAGAGGGATTATGAGTTCTAGATCGAAGCAGGATTTGTTAAGGAAGAATTCGGTAATTGAGGTGTGTTAAGGCTAATTCCTCTCGGCAAGTTATTCCTGATGTTTAGCTGATATGATCAATACCTTGTAGTAGCTTATGCTTATAAATGTTTTGGTTAGCTGCTAGAATAATAATTGAGGTTATAACATAGTATCCCTTGTCGGGAAAGTTTATATTCAGTTTGGACTATCGCTGGAAGCGACAGAGAGATTCCCTGTTCAGTTATTTACTATTTAAAGAGACTAGTATTGTTTTGCTGCCATATTGAGGCTAAAGAGGCCTGTGCCGAGCTGTTAGCATACTTTTAAAGTTAGGTAGTAGAAGGTGTAGCTTGGCGATATAACTTTCTGTTTGATGCCTATATATATAGTAAGCTCGCCTACAGGCCATTGGCATATCTTGACGCCTGCAGGACTAGAATCATGATAGGATGGCCGTATCTTTGAGTAAGTGGCACCAAGGTTTCCAAGGAACTGAGTGGTATCTTTCTAGGTAAACTACCTATTGTCAGTTACCGTATAGCTTCTTTAAACTTACAGTTAGTTGCATTGCTCTCTCAGGGAACCCCCTGGTTGTCAGAAGTTGGATAGACTATGTGATGTCCTAACGGGGGAATCCTATCAGCTATTATACGTGGAGCTAATGCCTCTGGCTATCCATACGGTCACCCACGTACATGTCGTTCAGGATCCTAGATGACTCAAATATAGTTACAGGAGCCTAGACTGCTCATGTACAATTACAGGAGCCCAGACGGCTCAGATACAGTTACAGGAGCCTAGATGGCTCAGATGTAGTTATAGGAATCCAAATGGCTCAGACATAGTCACAGGAGCCCAGAAGGCTCAGTTACAGTCTTAGAGGCTGAGTGTCCCTTAGTTAAAGGTTGCTTACGGGCCTATAGTGGTATAGATAGGAAGAGTATGGATTACTTGCACTTGTCGGGGCTTATGGGGGCCCAAGTAGGTAATTCTTTGATGTTTGTACCTTCCAAGCTTATGGGGACCAGGTTAGCTTCTTGCTTGTATATTTACCTATAAGCTATGGTTCATATTGTGAGGTTATTCAGGTTAACTTCTGGCCCTTATTACCAATTACTTTACGTTCCTTATTGGCTTGCATTAAGTTATTATTTATTACCTTACATATTCGGTACATATTGTACTGACGTCCATGCATGGGGCGCTGCATACTTGCCTATAGGTCTAGGTAGATAGGGTTCGAGACCTTGTCAGTAGCTATTCAAATCCAGTAGACAGGCTAGCTCCTTTCTTCTAGAGTTGCCAAACATTAGAGGTTTGACTACCTTCTGTTGTATAGCTTTTAGGTATGCCGGGGCCCTGTCCCGGCCAATATATTACTCTTTAGAGGCTTTCAGACTACAGTTCTTGGTTAGTTGTTCATTGTTGGTCACATGGGGCCTAATTATATTATCTGCTAGCAGCATGGTGGCCTGGTCGTTCCGTATAGGAGTATATTTTATTGCACCTATTGGGTTAGTTGTTTTTTTGCGCAGGATTATGTTGTGGCATTGTTGGCCAAAGGATATATTTTGAGTTGAGATATAGCTGATTGTGTTTCCTGATTATGTGTTGCTAGTGTGCACTAATGGTGCATTTGCCTAGCCAGGTCGGCTCCGAGTCCAGTATGGCATCAGGTGCCAGTTACATCTCCCGAGGTGGGGTGTTATACTGTTGTTCCATATAATGGGTCATCGATCCCATATGATGTTCAAGTCCAGGTACTAGAATTTTCAGAATCAGGACCAATGATCGGTCCCAACGAGTTGTGTTCACAACCAACAACTTGTTGTGTGACCCATTGGATCCTGACAGGCAGTTTTCCAGACTTATCTCTAGGGGAATTTTTATAACTTCTGCTATTTTTGTTTCTAAACTATGTCATTTTGGGAATAGTTTAAAAGGATTTAGAGGGGTAAACGGTTCTTCTCCCTCATTCTCCACTTAGACTTTCATATTATCGTTCGTAGACTTCAGAGCTCCTCACTCAAGTCAAGAACTAGGCTTCCAATTCTCCTCAGGATTTTTAAGCTACTTCTCCGAGATTTCTTCTCCAGGTATGTGGGATTTCAACAAGGGTTATCCTTTCACCCTTGTGTCCCCAAAGTTTTCAGGAAACATTAATATCTCAGTCCCAAAGAAAAATCATGTCTTAGAGTTTTTGTTTAATTAATTCTCAAGTCTCCTGTGATTTCTAGTATGTGATATTCATGGTCTTACAATTCAGTTACAAATGATACTTTTATGATAGATTTTCACATTTTTCCAGTTTAGTTATATAAATAGATATTTTGCATCTATAGGGAATTGAGTGTAACATGAATTCATATTTCAGTCTTTGTGATTCTATCGTAATTTCAGTATACTGATGTTGACAGCATAATTAGTATTTTCAGTCCTTAGGATCTCAGAATACTATTAGATAAAGTTTCTAACGTAGCTTTAAGAACCCTAGATTTTTGAGCTATCAATAAATTATCAGTAAGATTATCTTTTGGGAGTAGTTCTTAGCTCCGAGCTAGTATATGGTTCAGTGCACCCAGGACCCAGAACTACGTGCCATCGTAGGTTATTAGCCCATATAGGCACCAGTTTTAGTGATCACATCAGCCATGACATTATACCCTAACAAGGTATATTGGATCCTATCGATGGGGAGTATATATTGAACTCCATGTGCAGCTCACGTGGTTATATATCGGTTAATAGACACTCCCATCATTCAGTACAGTTACAGTCTCAGTCACAATTAAAGACTCAGTGTGTAGTACATGTACCTAACCCTTAAATCAGTTCTTACTATACTTTTTTACGTATTTTCAAACTACTACTTGACATATTTGTGTTACTTAGTAAGGGTCATGGTACGTTAGTTTAGTTATGCATTTTAGCACAAATTTTCAGACTATCAGTATGTTCTATATATTCCAATTGTATATCTCATATACTCAGTACATTCAAAGTACTGACCGTATACTTCTGGTGTTATCATTTATAATATAGGCTCAGGCTCAGCAACGGGGCTAGCTTCTCCTTCAGACTTATTGCAGCATAGATCTATTGGTGAGTCCTCATCTTCCGAGGACCAGAATCTTCATTTCCAATTATTGTCATTTTTAGTTTTCCAGACATTAGAGTTAGCTGGGGGTTTGTCCCAGCAACTCATCAGTTTTCTTTTAGAAGGCTTTCAGACAGGGTGTTAGTTTCAGCTCGAGTTTCAGTGTTTGATTAAATATTAATATCTTATCATATGTTCTTTACTTATAAAAGTATTTGGTTATTGTTTATAAACAGCTTCCACTTAAGACTCTTTTACTGTAGTTCAGTCATAATAGAATTATGCTAAGACATGGGTTAGCTTGGCGCCATTCATGGTTCTAAGCATTGTATCGCATCCAGGATATAGAATTCACGATGAGTCCTCAAGTGTTGATGCACTTTCATGGAATATGCATTGTTATAATTATACTATTTGATTCAAATATCAAAATAATATACATATATACTATGCGGTCAAATATGGTGTCCCCAATTGAATATCAAAAGGCCTACGGGATTATATATTATATTATACGTGGTTTGAGTATTTTAAGGTCCCCTTATACGGGCAATACATAATTGCATGCATTCATACGTAAAGGGTTAAAGGTTGTAGAGTTACAGGTTGTCTCTTCCTCACCCTATCTCATTGATTTGATTTTAGTTATGTCATTGCCATTGTCTTATTGTTATTTCTTATCAGCCACATGTACCTATACATATAATTCGTACTAACTTCCCTTTTCTTGGGATCCTGTATTCGTGTTATAGGTGCACGTAGAGGCTTTGATCATCAATTATAGTAGGAGCTCGAGTTCAGTGATAGAGTCGGTGTGCTCCTTTCTCTTTAGAGCAGTTGATCTAGTTCTAGTTTTTCATCCATTTAAGTTTGTTGTACAGAGCATGGGTAGGTCGAGGCCTTGTCCCAATCATTAGTGTAGTGCTTTATGGACATAGCTTGAGTTGTATAGTAAAGTTTATGGCTTTACCAACCTTTCGCATTTCTTTTAGTTGCATTGCAACCTCATTGGCTTATCCTTCCTTATTGTTATTGAGTGGTGACTTTGTTGTTCCATACGTTATGTTTGTACAAAATATTATGGCAGGGGTATTAATGGGTTAAATGTTATGATTGCAACTAAGATATAGTTGGCTTGCTTGGTCAGGTAGTTATTGGGTGTCAATCATGCCTCCCCTAGTTTGGGGAATAAAAAACTTGGCATCAGAGCAAAGTCGGATCCTAGGGAGTCCACAAGTCGTGTCTAATAGAGTCTTGCTTATGGTTATGTTATGCACAAACTTATAACCAGTAGGTTGCAGGGAATTTAGAATTGTTTCACTTGATTCATTCATATACCTTGTGCTAGAGTAGAGTCTTAAGAATATTTGAAATCTAAATCATGTTCTTGTTTCAAAGTATGCCTATGATTAGGTAGATGGCTACCAGACTGACCAGCATGGATGTCGGAGAGGGCACTGGCCTTCCTACTATAGATCAGAGAGATAGACTAGAGGCTCAGAGTGAGTCTCCTACTATTAATGTACCAGTTCCTCCAGCTCCTATTAGAGCTATCGGTCCCACCTGTTCTAGTAGTATCCGAGGGAAATAGAGTTGCAGTCCCTACAACACCTGTTATTCTTTCGCCTGAGCTATGGGAATAGAATATGAGGCATGTGGTTTGATTATTAACTGCTATAGCAGACTCACATGATATGCAGTTGGAGACAGTGTCAGGACCCTGGATTAATACTTTATCTAGAAAGCTCCAAGGCCCGAGAATTCTTAACTTTGAGTCCTCCAATATTCATCGGATCCGATCTGAATGAGTACCCCAGTAATTTATTGAGCAAATATGTAGGGTGTTGAGGGTAATGTATGCCATAATAACAGAGGTATTAGAGTTGGCATCATTCAAGCTTCATGATGTAGCTATTGTTACACCCTAGAAATTTTTTTGATGATTATATGATGTTTTATGTTACAGTAAGGGATTTAATGATATGGACTGCGTGTTATAGAAGTGTCTGGAGAATCAAATTCAGAATAGATGGTCATATCATGAAATGGATATATGAAGGTGATTAAAGAATTAAATTAAATTTATAGTCCAAAGGGAGCTTTGTAACAAAATTCGAGTTCACGGTTTATTATGACAAAATATTTTTAATAAGTCTCATATATTTTTCTAACTTGAAACTACCATATCTCCCAATATATAATGAGTTAGAAGTCCTATGACCTATAGAATTGAAGGTGTTTGAGTCTAGTTTTCATAACATCAAATCACTCATCAATCAAAATTTAGAGTAAAAGGTTATGATTTTTTTACCGAAGCACTACCAAGCGGTGATGGGGCGTGATAACCTAGCGCCTCCACCGACCCACCTCTTTAAAAATCAGATTTTTAAGTTTTGGAAAAAATTTCATACATATCAAGGTTCGACCTGCTAGCTTAGAGAACACATTTTCTCTCCATATCCAATCAAGAATCAAGGCAAAACAACCATTAAAATTCATACCAAAAACTAGCAAATTCTGGGAAGAAGTTCGTAGAGCTTCGGAGATTGTTTCTACCAGGCCGTTTTCTGACTTGCTTCTTTGAGTTTGTTCTGGGTAGAGTAAGTGGAGTAACATCACTCCTATCTTGTTTAAGTTAACTCCAAGTAAGGGTAAGCAATCTCCTCTTTGATTCCTATAGGTTCTGTGAAAGAAACTTGGAGAGTGTTTGTAGTAACTTGTGTTACTTGTTGTGTTGTTGAACTGCTGCGTGTTGGGTAGTGTTTTTTCTGTGTTTTTTAGGCAGAAACAAGCTTCATATATACTCCATCATAATAGGTTCTTATTACAAGAAAAAGGTATGAGTTTTACCCCTTAAACTTGCAAGAACTTTCAAGTTAATACTAGAAGTTGAAAGCTAAGAATGATGTATTGTTTTTGGTGTGTTGTTGTGTGAAGTTTCTACTATTTTAGGAGGTTGACGCCGATGTAATTATATTGAGAATACACTCCATTGCGGTGGGAGTTAATCACAAGGAAAACTTGGTAAAATCCCCCTTTTCATTTCCTTTATAGTTTGTGAAGGAAAGATAGTATTTGTGTTTGTTGTTGGATGGAAAATTTGACTCAAAACATCATTGTTTTATGGTTAGATACTCGAGTGATTGATTGAGGTGGTACACTTGATAGGCAAAGAAGGATTCGACTACAAAAAAACTCATCGAAGCGAGGTATGTAAGGCGCCCCATCCGCCGTGCCGTTCTTTCAAGCACGATAAAGTTATAGGTTAAATGTGCCAACAAGCATCTTATGTGTATTGAGGTAGTATGTTAAGATACATTTATGCTTTAAATCCCTTATTTAATTAAAGCTAAATGTTGAGATTATGTCTAGCCCAAAGAGGCGTTCAAAGTGTAATATCATGTCGATTGTTGTCGTCGCTTTACATCGAGTTGGAGACCCCTCAGCGTTGGCATTGTTAGCTAGTCCTTTAAATTATATTATGTATTTTATGTTGATCATATATGAAGTTCTGGTTGTTTTATGAAATTTTAAATAAGGCTAAGACGGTGACATAAGAATAACGTACGCTAAGAACGAATATTAAGTTAGTAAGGGTAAATAAGGGTACCAATGAAGCAATTATTTATCGTGGTCACCTACCTTTATGTACATATGTTTTAATGTTCTTAAGGCCTAAAAGAGATTACATAGTTCCTATTCCTAAAGCTAATGGCTAGTTATCTAGTTATCGAATTCTAAGGTAATGAATGTCTATCCTAAGTATCTAAAGGATGTTTAAGTAATTTAAGTGAGCCCAAGAACTCTAAATGAACCTAAATACTCCATGTTGAGTTTGTGTTGAGTTTAATCTTTCTAAGTTGAATCTAAGTATTCAAAGCAGAATCCAAGTATTCTAAAGTTGGGTCTGAGTAACAAAGTTAATACTAAGAGTTTGTAAGTGAGGGTTAGTGTAATATTTCTTGAGTCTCAAGATTATGTTATGCTTCTGAGTCATGTTATGATTTATGTACCCTTTCATCAGATGTTAGGGGTAAGGTATTCAGTTGGTCCTCTGAGTTGGACCCATCCTTTGAGTCAGTTATATTGCATTATTCAGTTGCTGTTCTAAGTATCAGTTTACTCATTTGCATGATCTGCATTTTATTTACCACATGCCCTCTCTAGTCTAGTATTAGATGGCTGATTGTGTGAAGGACTATATATGAAAATCCTGGTCCAAGTATCAGGTCAGCCGTATAAAGTCCTAATCCAAGTATCAGGCAACTCTTAAAGTCTTGGTCCAACTATCAGGTAGCCATACCTAAATCCTGGTCAAGTATCAAGCAGCCACCAAGTCGATTCTCAAAAACTCTAGTCCAAGTATCAAAAGTGTTGGACTTGAGTCAATTATTTTATACTCATGTGCAAAGTCTACATATAGGGCATCAATTTATAGAGTTACAGATTATCTATCTCCACCTTATCTTTTGATTTATATTCAACTGTTATTTGCCCTTATCTATGTTGAGGATTCCAGGGTGTCAAGTTGTTGCTTTTCCCTTCTCTGGTTTATTTTGTCAGTGCATTATTTTATTACATCTTTCAATATTACGTACCAGTGCATTTCTTTGTACTGACGTCCCTTCACCCAGGGATCCCTGCAATCGTGTCACAGTACAGATAAGGGCCCCGATCAGCAATTGTAGTAGGAGCCCAGATTGAGCTAAGAGTTGGTATGCTCTTTTCTTTCAAGAGCCATATGTCTAGATTTGGTTGTATTTAATTTTTAAGTATAGTATGGGTAGGTCGGGGCCCTGTCCCCTGCATTTCATGTTTCTTACTCTTTAGAGGCTTTTGTGGACTAGTTGTTCAGTTGTATAGTTTTAGTTCGGTATGTAGCCTTGCTGGCCTTCCGCAGTTCTTTTTAGTTGCTACCATAGCCTTGTCGGTATTTTATCTTTATTATTTTTGTTGAGACCTAGTCGGTCTAGTTCTATGCTATAGTTGACTGCGACATGTGGCCTTTCTATCCTAAGGGTTGCTGTTTAGACAATATAGCCGGCTTCTCGATCACTTTAGAATCGAGTGCCCATCGCGCCCTACCCCAGTTTTGGGGTGTGACAACTATCTTGTTGTTTGAGGCCTTGGAAGAGTATAGAGGAGCTAATGCACCTTCAGTAGAGTGGGAGGAGTTACTAGATGCTTTCTTAGCTTATTATTTCCCACAAGAGATCCGGTGCTGCCCAACTTAACCGTATGTGAATCTCAGTGTGGGCAACATGAGCATTCATGAATATGGAAATTGGTATGACCTAGAAGTTCCAATCCAAGGAGCCCTTTGGAAAGAATAGGACCTAAAAAAGAACGTCACTGATGTCGAGGCTGTAAAATTCAGGAAGAAAATGCAATCTAAAAATTACTCGATCGAGGAGAAATTGAAGAAGACACTAGCTCAAATATCAATTATGTCCTTATTATAAGCTCTAAAGCACACGTAAATTCTCTAGAAAGGGAATTGAGTGGGTTAGCATACTAGATCAAACCATAACTGAAACTCTGATTCCAGCTATTAGTCGAATGATGGAAGCAAAAGAGATCTCTTTCCACGATAATGAATTACCATCAAAAGGAGCCGATCACAATGTAACACTTCATGTCATGATCAAAAGTTGTGGAAAGATCATTTCAAGAGTTTTAATCAGTGGTGGTTTCGGATGTAACATTTTACCTTTCACAACTTTGAGAGACTTGATCATGAATATTGGAGAAATAAATGAGATTCACATAAAATTTAGAGCCTTCGATGGATTCCAAAGGAGTATCATCAAAGAGATCTACCTCATTCGGCAGATAGGACCAGCCAAATGCCCTATTCTATTTCAAGTAATGGACGTATCGTCCCAACTACAATATGTTATTGGGAAGACTATGGTCCACAAGGCAAGAGTCATCCCCTCTACTCTCAATCAATGCATGAAGATTGAACAGGGCCACATGAAAGTCACCATCCATGAAGAACTCAACCATTCTGTCCTTTCAGCGAACTCTGTTCCGGCCAATATTGGACCAAAAGAGTTAGGCGGAGTTATTTCCATACATTGGAAATCATGCAAGCAACAAGAGTAGGTGAAAAGATGAAAGCTGGCGAGCCAAAGATGTGGAGGAAAGTAAAAATAGTGGCGTCAAAAATGTTGAAATACAATTATCAACCCAGGGAAAGACTTGGACCCAAATCCGTGATATAGTTGAGCCCATACAAATAATATATTAGAGAGGTACTGGTGGACTAGGGTATGGTCCTACCACAAGAGAAGTTTACCAAAAAAAACAACAACAGTGTTCGTGCTAGTACAATTCCAAGTCTTAAATCATACAGCAGGGGAAGATGTCCTAGTAGGAACATAACATCTATCTGGGGCCATGGTCAAAGAGCATAGGAGATGGGGCTCAAAATATTGAAAACTCACAACTCAAGATCGGGAAAGCCCTGCAGAATGGGATCTTCAGCCCAACTTTATTCCAACACGAATCCTGGTAGTGTGGAAATGTAGATTCTTCTTTTTTCCTAGAAAAGAAAAACTTTTACATGATCAATGGAGTCTTGCATCATATTTGAACTCTTTTCCTCATCTAATCTTTTTGAAAAGCTAAAAAGTTTTAAATTAAAATTCTTTATTTTCATAATTTGCTTTACTATCTTTAAAATATCTACTTTTTTTATCACCCGTTACACTTTCAAACATTAGTATTAGTAAAAATCATCATGCAACAATTATGGCATGTAATAAATCCATCAAGAAAAATAGAAGCAATGAGCAAGATTGTGAGGATTATGATGAAAGCATGATTCCTGAGAATCTACCTCAAGAAATTGAGCAACTCGAAAGACAAAAAACCCAACTTAGAGGAAATAAAGGTAGTCAACTTAGGAACCGAAGGTGCTATAAAAGAGACTCGGATCAGCATAAACACCGAGACTAAGAGGAAGCAAGTGCTGATGGAGCTGATCAAATAATATGTTAACAAGTTTGTCTAGACTTATGACAACATGTTAGGATTGAGAACAAATATCATCTCACACAACTACCAACCGATCTCACCCACCATCTAGTCAAGCATAAGTAAAGGAAATCCAAGATGGATCTAAGCTTAATAATCAAGGAAGAAGTAACCAAACAAATTGGGACCAACATAGTAAGGGTCACAAATTAACCTATGTGACTAGCTAATATCGTATGGGTACCCAAAAAGACAGAAAAGACAACATTTATCACTCCATGGGGAATGTACTGCTACAGAGTGATGTTGTTTAGCCTCAGAATACCGGCACCACTTATATGAGGGTCATGACTACCTGTCAAGATTCGAACATAGGCCCGGATCTAGACACGGTACCTAGAACAATAAATGGCTCCAAGTCGACCCATGGCATGAACATGACAATTAAAGCTCAACATAATAAATGCGGAAATCTAACATCTTAAATAGTGGAAGTCTGAAAATACAATAACATCTGAATGACGGAATACATATCACTGATCCAAAGTTGAGTACATTCTATGTTTTATAAGCCTCTAAAATCTGACGAGTTGATGGGACAAGACGCCGACTAACACAATAAAAGTCTCTAACTGAAATAACATAACAATGATCAAACTAAATAACCTCGAAGGATGAGGACTCACCAATAAGCTGAGAGAATACTAACTCGGTGGATTTGTCTAGCAGTGGGACTGAACTAGAACGTCCGAGCCTTTATCATGAAACAATATAGCATATAGTATGTGGTCAGTACTTGGAATTTAATAAGTATGCAAGGTAAGCAAAAACGGATAGTTAAAAGTACATAAGAGTTCATAAGAGTAGGACAGTCTAATCATGACTAAATATCATAATATAAACATAAGGACTCAAAATTTTCAAACCATTTATAATTTAGTCATAGTCATAATCATAAGAGAAATCTTATAAAAACATAACTTGATCCAAAGTAACATAACCATGACAATGCATAAATCATGAGAAACAATGGAATATCTTATCTTATCCAACACCATTATGATAGATCTTACATGATGCCCTAACTATCTCGCTCGAGTGGGCAGAGCCGTCCCAGGCTTGCCAGGCAAGGGACGTGCATGAGGTGATAACACAAGGGGATCCATAAATATGTATCATATGGTGGCATGTAGTTCTGAGACCATGGGATTTACCTGTATGTCAGGTCCACTCAGTGCTAGACATTGCACCCCAAAATATGCACATGAGGGCTCATATAGTAATCGTGAAATCATTTATAAAGTTCATGGAAAAATTAATCATAACATACTTGATCATACTTGAAATTACATGATTAGCCATGAAGAAGGGCCAGTGAGTCGGACAAAAGTCATAAATTCATAAATCATGAAGAACATGCATATTTGTGAAAATTCATGTACTTGACATTCATAAATCCATGAAGATTACTTGAAGAGAAATAATATCATAAATCATAATTTAGACTTAGGAAGATATAATCATAATAGAATCATAGCTTGACCTTTCATGAAACTTGCATAATTGAGCATATATTGACTAAGATTTGAAATCATAAAAATATAATCAATTTAAATATAAAATTTGCCCACGATCTTAGAAAAACATTTAAAACAATAAGGGGATTGACCCATAATCAAATCAAGGAAAATCCCATGAATTTGGGGTTAAAACCCTATAAGACCATCAAATTTACTTTAATGCTTGAATTCATGAACATAGAAGGAAAATTGGGGTATGAGAGTGAAGAGGGACTCTCATTCACAACCCTACATACCTGGATAATCTGATCTTACACTCTCCCTTGAAAGCCCAAAGGAATTGGAGAAGAATTTGGAGATTTCTAGACTTGATTTTCAAAGAGAGACCTCTACTCTTACATGCATGGGAGTTGAATGAATTAGGATAGGTTAAACCCTTTTTAAAATCCTCCTAACAAAGCTTAAAACGACGTAGTTTAGGACCTAAGAGCTTAGGATTTATGAAAATACCCTTAATAATAATTCTAGAAATTTAACACTACCAGGACCACGACTCATACCATGAGTCGTACTCATGGTTACCATATGTTACTTCCTTCCAGAATTTCCTTAGTTCTCAGGACTTCGAACAATAACTCGATAGGATGAGTTTTTACTCGACACAACGACCCCTTGTGTCCTATCGTCGTCATTTCTAACTCCATAAGTAAAGCTTCTGGAACTTCCAGCACGAGTTAACCAACGAATCATACCCCCAAACCACGAGCCTTTAGACCCATCCATTGGCTCTGCGCCTTCACTGCACCTCCTCATGGGTACTTACCACGACTTGTTGTTCCTTACAATAAGTCATACCATGACTCATACCATCCAACCCTGGTACCTTAGAGACAACCAATGACTTCAAACCATGACCCGTTACCTCACCCAACGGGTCATCCCTGGACTTATTACTACTAAGCCTCATGTTGCAGATTCTAACAATGAGTGGTACCACGAATTGTTACTCCTTCCCATGACTCGTACCACGAGTCGTTCTAAGTCATTTTTAAAGCATTTTCTGCTGATCACATTTTCAAATCCTAAGTCTAGTCTTAGGCACTTTCAGGATATTACAATATCTCCCCCTTGAGAACATTCATCATCAAATGTGGGGTAAACATACTGAATCACTAGGGAAAAACCTGTCATCCCAAATACTGAACACCTAGAGCTAAAAACTGACCGAGTGACTAACTCCGGACTAATATACATGACTGAATTGAATTCATGAATCACACATACATATATAGAAAGTAAAGAAACTAGAACATGTGTATTGAACATGAAACTGAATAGATTACTAAGGAGGAAACTGATACCTCAATCTGGAACTGGATCGGAAGGGAATAGATGCAGGTATTTAGCCATCATATCAGCTTCGGCTTCCCATGTAGCTCCTTCAACATGCTAATTTCTCCACAAAACCTTTACTGAAGTGACTTCTTTGTTTCTTAGCTTTAGAACCTGATGATCAAGTATTTCAATCGAAACCTCTTCACAGTTAAGGCTATCCGTCAAACCTACACTCTCCATCAAAACAACCAAAGCCGGATCACCCATGCACTTCTTTTAAAGCGAAACATGGAAAACTGGATGTGCTGAAGCCAATTCTGAGGGCAAATCCAACTCATAAACCACCTTGCTAACACATCTCATAATCCTGTATGGGCCAACATAACGGTGACGAAGTTTCCCCTTCTTTATGAATCTAGTCACTCCCTTCATGGGAGATACCTTCAGAAACATCGAATTGTCAACTTCAAACTCAAGTTCTCTCCTCCTCACATTCGCATAAGACTTTTGACGACTCTGAGCTATTTTCAACCTTTCCCTTATAAGCTGAACTTTCTCTATAGCCTCATGAAATGAATTCAGTCCTATCATCGTAGCTTCACCAACTTCGAACCAACCAATGGGCAATCTACATCTCTGCCCATAAAGATCCTCACATGGAGCCATCTGAATGCTAGAATGGTAACTGTTGTTATATGCAAATTTGATGAGAGGTAAATGATCATCCCAACTACCGTTGAAATCAATAACACATGCTCTCAACATATCCTCAAATGTCTAAATGGTCCATTCATCCTGACCATCTATTTGTGGGTGAAAAGCTGTACTAAGCTTGGTCTGAGTATTGAGTCCCTTCTGAAGCGATCTCCAAAACTGGGAGGTAAACTGAGTACCTCTATCTTATATGATGGACAAGAGCACTCCATGCAATAGAATTAAATCCAAAATATATAATTTATCATAATCCTCCCCTGAGTCAATAGTCTTGACAGGTAGGAAATGAGCTGCTTTGGTCAACCTATCCACAATCACCCATATGGAGTCATATTGTCGACGAGTACGAACAACCCTGTAATGAAGTCCATATTGATTTCTTCCCACTTCAAAGTAGGGATACTAATTTCTTAAAGCACACCTCCGGGTCTTTGATGCTCAACTTTAACCTGTTGACAATTCGGACACTTCGCCACAAACTCTTCTATGTCCTTCTCCATTCCATTCCACCAATAGACTTCCCGTAGGTCATGGTACATCTTGGTGGTATAGAATATCGGGAACCATGAGCCTCATGCAACATCCGATCCCTCAAGTAATCAACACCCGGAAAACACAAATGACCCTAATATCGTAGTACACCATCTCCATCTCGGGAGAAAACCTCCATCTTCTAATTCTGAACAGCTTTCTTCAACTTTACCCAAATAGGATCCTCATCTAGCCTAGGCTTGACTTCGATCACCAAGGAAGATTCTGATCAATTCTAAATAATGACACCACCATCTGCCGAGTCAACAAGACGAACTCCTAGTGCGCATGGTAAACACTCCCTATAGAAATCCTACTAAGAGTGTATGCCACCACATTAGCCTTGCCTGGATGATAAAGGACACCCATATCATAATCTTTAAGAAGCTCCAACCAGCTTCTTTGATGTAAATTTAGATCCTTCTGGGTAAACACGTACTGTAGGCTTTTGTGGTCCGTAAACACATCCACTTGGACCTCGTACATATAGTGTCTCCAAATTTTCAAGGAAAATACTACCACCGCCAACTCAAGGTCGTGAGTCAGATAGTTCTTTTCATGGACCTTAAGCAGCCTGAAAGCATAGGTGTCACGACCCAAACAGAGGCCCAAATCGTAATACGGGACAAGGAACCCCGAGAGGCCCCAAGTCGACCGAAGGAATAAGCACACATCTAAATCAACCAAGAAACTGAATAATTGACGATAAAATCATAGCGAAAGTCTATCTTGAATATAACATTAGAATATAAATTCAAAGATGAAATACATACATATATTTGAATGCCTCTAAACATGACAAGTTGAAGGAACAAGTTCCCAACTAATTCAACAAGCTGAAACTAAAATACATAAAGAAAAGATGGATAGTCTGGTCCTCGAAAGATGAGGACTAACCAATATCTAACCCCGATAAGTTGTTTAAGAGAGGAGCTGAACTTTTAGAGCTGGGTCATGTATCATGAAACGATACAACATAGAAAGTATGAGGTCAGTACGTGGAATGTACCGAGTATGAAAGGTAAGTAAAACCGCTAGAGTAAGTAAAATAATTTAAAGACAACGCATTAATTAAAACATATCATTAGAAAACTTAGAGTAGGACTTGCATGCATTCTTTCTAAAATCGTGACATCTTCATAACATGATATAACATACTTCATAACATCATAATTGAATCGATTGACTCAAAGCTGAATTCTGACATTTATAAGTAAAAGATGAACATTGAGTCAAACCTGCTTTAGAACATGCATTTACATAAATCTCATTAGTAGTGAATATGCATATCTTAAATCATGTGGACCAATGGGAGAATCGTCTTTTAAGCGACATATCATGATAGAGCTTACGTGATATCCACTATTACACTCAAGTAGGCAGAGCCGTCCAAAACCTTGCCAAGGCTAAGGATGCTATCATGATATCGATATCAAGCTCATGGGCTATTAGCGCCAGGGATAGCTCACAAGAGAGGTCCCAATAATATAATAGTATCAACCTACGTTGGCGCGTAGTTCTGAGGCATAGGGTGATTGACCCTTAGCCTACTCGGTGCTAGACACTACTCCCAAAACATGCACATGCCCTACATAATATATAACGAAGCTCAACATCTTCTATTGAAGAAGCTCAATAATCAACTACATCTCAATTACGAAATCATGCATATGAGAAGCTTTAGTTCAAAACATACCACAAGCTGAAAACGTACTTAGGAGCCTTTTCTCCAAAACCATGCGGTAAGCTACGCATATGAAGACTTAACTCAAAATATGCCACAAGCTAGAATACAAAATTTGGGATTCTTCGCTCCAAAACAATGTGGTAAGCTTATTTGGGGAAAATCATCATTTAAACTTAACATATGGGCATTGCCCAAAGCTTTATCATACTTAGAAATACTCAATTCTCCTATAAAACATAACTATAAACATGGATAGCTTCAAATCATGCTTTTCACCATAAGATCTCATCATTATCACATATACTTCATAAATCTCACTTTTCATGATCATCTTATCAATGGGCTTCAACATTCATAAGGCTAGAAACATAATTTTAATTGAAATCATTACAAAATTAGCCAATGCTTCACAATTCGATAATAAAATCATAATCAATTCATACCCATGTGTAGAAATAGATAATTCATGTATTTGGATGAAAACCCCATAGATCAATTATCGAATTTCATACTTATGGAGAGGGATTGGGCATGGGTGTGGAATAAACCACCCATTCATAACCCTACATACCTGATGGAGACTAAATCTTACTCTCCCTTGAATGCCCAAAAAGGAATTGAAGCAGAAAACGTTGAATCACCCTCTAATATAGTCTCTGCCGCTCTTCTATTCTCTTGCATGCATGAATGAAGTCTTTAGGATAGTTTTCCCCTCTAAAACCCACCTTTCGTAGCCTAAAACAACGTAGTTTATGCTTTAGGAACTTAGGAATTACGAAAAGGCCCTTACTAATTCGTAGAAAATTAACTTTCAGGTGGTCCAAACGGACGACCTGATGACTCCTTGTTGGAGGCACGAATCGTCACCCTGCTCTTCAAGTACATTGTATCATTTATCCTCCTGGGCTCATAACGGGTCACTTCACGGCTCGTTAGGGGTGACCATGACTCGTGATCATCAGTCGTTGAGTACACTGTATCATTTACAAAGTTTGGAATCC
Source organism: Datura stramonium (assembly GCA_018107945.1). Lineage (NCBI taxonomy): Eukaryota > Viridiplantae > Streptophyta > Magnoliopsida > Solanales > Solanaceae > Datura > Datura stramonium. The sequence continues at coordinate 341,016 of JACEIK010000727.1, forward strand.
AAGCCTGCCAATGACTCACCCCATGAATCGTTAAGGATGACAACGACTCGTTGGGACTCCCGTCAGGTTCACTGCCCATCTTTCCTTTTCCCAACTACTTTTCCTTCCCCACGGCTGACCCAACAACTTGTGGGTCCTCACCACAAGTCGTGACCTCGCTCATGGGGTGTCAACTCTTCCAAGACTTCTTCTCAAAACTCAGGCCTTCCCCATGAGTCACCTGAAGGCTCGTGGGCTGTCATGAGTCGTGAGATGACTCGTCCTGAGACTGCAATAACAATTTCCACTTTTTCCTTATTCCAACTCTCGGGTCCAATCTTTGAGCTCCCTGGGTATAACAATATCTCCCCCTTGGGAAAATTTATTCTCGAATATTGGAAACAAGCAGAAAATAGAAACATGCAATTATCATATTCAAATACTAATTATTTAAACTAGAAATTATTGGAATGACTACCTCCAATTCATATCACATAGATCTCATGCTTCACATACACATCCATACACATAAAAGAAACTTGAACACATGAACTGAACATGAAAACTAAATTGAGTCATAGAGCAAAATTGATACCTTAAGTTGGAACTAAGCTAGTAGAGAATAAGTGTGGGTATTTAGACATCATATCGACTTCGGCTTCCCACGTAGCTCCTTAAACATGTTGATTCCTCCATAATACTTTAACTGGAGCTACTTCCTTATTCCTTAGCCTCCGAACCTGATGATCCAATATTTCCACAGGAACTTCCTTATAGCTAAGGCTATCCTTTACACCAACGCTGTCCACCGGGACTACTAGAGCTGAATCTCCCAAACATTTCTTCAAAAGCGATACATGAAACACAGGATGCACGAAAGATAACTCTGAGGGAAAGTCCAACTCATACGCTACCTTACTAACTCTTCTCATAATCCAGTAGGGACCAACATAATGGGGACTGAGGTTTCCTTTCTTCACAAACCGCATGACTTCCTTTATGGGAGATACCTTCAGAAATACCTAATCGTCCACCTCGAACTCCAACTCTCTCCTCCTCACATCAGAATATGACTTTTGATGACTCTGAGCAGTTTTCAGCCTATCCCTTATCAACTAAACCTTCACCATAGCCTCATGAACCGTATCTGGCCCTATCATTGCTGCCTCACCAACCTTAAACCATCCGATGGGCGATCTACATCTCTTCCCATAGAGATCCTCGAACGGTGCCATTTGGATATTGGAGCGACAGCTGTTATTGTAAGCAAACTCAATCAGGGGCAAGTTATCATCCCAACTACCTTTAAAGTCCATCACGCAAGCTCTCAACATGTATTCGAGAGTCTGATTGTTCGCTTCGCTTGACCATCCATTTGCCGATGAAATGCTGTGTTGAGTTTAACTTGAGTCCCAAGCCCTTTTTGGAAAGACCACCAAAATTGAGAGGTAAATTGAGTACCTCGGTCTGAAATAATGGACAAGGGCACTCCATGTAATCGAACCAATTCCCGGATATATATCTTGGCATAATCATTCGCTGAATCTGTGATTTTCACTGATAGGAAATGTGCAGCCTTGGTCAACCTGTCTACCACCACCCAAATAGAATCATACTGTCGGCGAGTACGAGGTAGGCCTTCAATGAAATCCATATTAATCTCTTCCCACTTCACAGTGGGAATGCTAATATCTTGAAGTATGCCTCCCGGCCTTTGATGCTCGACCTTCACTTGCTGACAGTTCAGGCACTTGGCTACGAATTCTGCAATATCCCTCTTCATTCCATTCCACCAGTATATTTTCCCGCAAGTCATGATACATTTTGGTGGCACCTATATGAATAGAGTATCGGGATCCATCAGCCTCATGCAACAACCGACTCCTCAAATCATCGACATATAGAACACATAGGAGACCCTAGTACCGTAGCACACCATCTCCCCTTTGGGAGAAGACCTCCACCTTCTGACTTCGAACGACTTCTTTCAACTTTACCAACATCAGATCATCATCTTGTCTAGCTTTCACATCATTCACCAAGGAAGATTCTGATATATTTTGCACAACAACACCGCCATCAGTCGAGTCGACCAACCTAACTCCCAACTTTGCAAGTCGATGGACATCTTTCACCAGCTCCTTCATTCCCTCATCCACATGGGACACACTCTCCATAGAGAGCCTACTAAGTGCGTCCGCTACCACATTAGCCTTACCTAGATGGTAAAGGACGCTGATATCGTAGTCCTTGAGTAGCTCCAACCACCTCCTTTGCCTAAGATTGAGATATTTCTGCATGAACACATATTGCAAGCTCTTGTGGTCCGTAATCACATCCACATAGACCCCATACAAGTAATGTCGCCATATCTTCAATGCGAACACCTCTGCGACCAATTCAAAATCATGGGTCGGGTAATTCTTCTCATAGAATTTCAACTATCCTGAGGCATATGTATCACTCTCCCATGCTACATCGATACACACCCGAGTTAGATTCTCAAAGCATCACAATACACCACAAACCATCTTTACCCTCGGGTAGGGTCAACACTAGTGCGGTAGTAAGTTGAGCCTTCAACTCTTGGAAGCTCTTCTCACAAGCCTCCGACCATTGGAACTTCTCCTTTTTCTGAGTCAACTTGGTCAAAGGTGTTGCAATAGATGAGAATCCCTTAAGAAACCTCCGATAGTAGCCAGCTAAACCAAAGAAACTCTGAATATCTAAAGGATTTACCGGCCTAGGCTAATTTTTCATCGCCTCGATTTTCTGAGAATATAACTTTATGCCCTCACTCGACATCACATGGCCCAAAAATGATATGGATTCCAACCAAAAGTTGCACTTTCTGAACTTGGCATACAATTGACGATCCTTAAGAGTCTGAAGTACTACTCTCAAGTGAGCGGCATGCTCCTCCTCGCTCCTAAATTATATAAGGATGTCATCAATGAACACGATCACAAACATGTCTAGATATTTCTTAAACACCCCGTTCATCAAGTCCATGAAAGCTACAAGAGCATTCGTTAGTCCAAAAGACATAACTGACAAACTCATAATGGTCATACCACGTCCTGAAGGCTGTCTTCGGGATATCACTCTCCCGAACTCTGAGCTGATGATACCCAAACCTGAGATCTATCTTTGAGAAACACTTGACACCCTGAAGCTGGTCAAACAAATTGTCAATCCTGGGTAAGGGATACCTGTTCCTAACGGTGACCTTATTCAATTGCCGATAGTCAATGCAAATCCATAGCAAACCATCCTTCTTCTGGACAAATAACACTGGTGCACCCCATTAAGACTTGCTCAGTCTAATGAAGCCCTTATCTAACAAGTCCTTCAACTACTCTTTCAACTCTTTTAGCTCAATTGGAGCCATTCTATTGGGAGGAATAGATGTAGGCTGCATGTCAGGAAGAAGGTCAATGCCGAAATCAATCTCCCGCTCGGGAGGAACAACTGGCAAATCATCAAGGAAGACCTCTGAATACTCACGTACTACTGGAACTGACAGGATAGTCGGGATCTAGGACTCGACATCCTTGACCCTAACTAGATGGTACATGCAACCCTTAAAAATCATCTTCCTGGCCTTAAGGTAGGAAATGAATCGACCTACAGGCATAGCCGAAATACCCTTCCATTCTAAGACTGGATCACTCAGAAATTTGATTTTTACTGTCGGGTTCTACAATTAACTAAAGCATAGCATACAAATAGCCAATCCATGCTGATAATAACATCAAAATCGATCATGGCTAACTCTATCAAATCTATTGAGGTGACCTTATGAAGGACTGAGACTGGGCGACCTCTATACACTCGTCTAGCTATGACTAAATCACCTACTGGAGTAGAAACTAAGAAGGGTTCTGACAGGACTTCGGGGCTGACTCCGAAGCTACTAGCCGCATAAGGTGTAACAAAAGACAAGGTAGCCCCCAGATCTAGCAAAGCATAAACATCAATATGAAAAACTCACAACTTACCAGTGACCACATCCGGGAAGACCTCCTTCTCCTGATGGGATGCCAAAGCATAGAATCTGTTCTGGCGCTGACCGCCAGCTGAGGCTAGTAGATTCCCCCTGATGTGCTGAGCGTACGGGAGGGGCTACTGAGCTAGAAGCTAGGCCTCAGCCCCCAAACTGATTTTGTCTCGCATCTGGACAATCTCTAAGCATGTGTCTAGGATTCCCACACCCGAAACAAGCACCTAAACTTGCCAAACACTGGCCTGTGTGCCCTCGACTATACCTTCAACAAGCTGGGATGCTGGAATTTGAGGATCTACTGCTATGGCCCCTCGAGCTTGATGCCCGCTCCCTTTGATCATGTCTGCGCCTGGATGACACACTCATTGTTGAACATGCTTGGGCTGATGATCTCTGGTGGGTCTGCTATCGGATCCCACCACTGGACCTCTGCTGAGAGAATCTATAGTCCTCAGTCTTGGCCCTCTTGGCCTCCCTCTCTCTCGAATGTGCTGCCTCCATCTTTTGGGCGTACAACAATATATTTGGGAAATCCATATCCTGATAGAGCATAGAGGTCCTACAATCCTTGTCCAAGTAGCCCATTACTCCATGGATGAATCTACTCACTCGCATCCTCTGATCGGATACCAACTCTAGGGAATATTTCAATAGGTGAGTGAACTCAAGGGAATACTCTTGTATGATCATTCTCCCTTGCTTCAAATTCACGAACTCAGCTGTCTTCAACTCCCTTATCTCCCGAGGGAAGAACCGGTCTAGAAATACAACATGGAACTCTTCCCAAGTGACCGGACCTGCTCCTGCGACCCTGCTATCCTTCCATTAGCGAAACTAGATTTGCACGTCCCCTTTTAGCTGATAAGAGGCCAACTCAGCGCGCTCAACCCCATTCACCCCCATGACTTGGGTGATTTTGACAATCTCATCTACGAACTCATGTGGGTCCTCATCTACCTTGGACCCAAGGAAATCCGGTGGGTTCATTTACAAGAAGTCTTTGACTCGAGCCGCCACCGCATTTCCATTTTGCAGAACATGCGCAACAGCCTGCTAATTGACCTGAGTGGTCAAGGCCTGTGCAAGCATCTGAATAGCAGTCCGAAACTCAGCATGGGTAGTTGGTTCTAGTGCCTGGGGATCCTGAATCGGTGGGGCTTGCTGATGCCCATGACCATCTCCATTCCTCCTTCCGTTCATTCTTCGAGGAGCCATGATTCTGCAATCGCGAATAACATGAATTAGAAGGATAGAAAGACTTTTCATCGCACGACATAGATCATGAAAGAAAGGAACATTTCCTAAACATCTCGTAGCCTCTTCGTCATAAGTGTGGTGCGCTTCACACCCATGAAAAATACTCTACTTAACGTAGCTTTCAGACACCCTAGGACACTTCAAACCTATTACTCTGATACCAAGTTTGTCACGACCCAAACAGAGGCCTAGATCATAACAGGGACAAGGAACCCCAAGAGGCCCCAAGTCGATCCATGGCATAAGCACACATCTAAATCAACCAAGAAACTGAATAATCGACAATACAATCATAACGAAATTCTAGCTTGAATATAACATCAGAATATAAAATCCGAAGCTGAAATACATACATATGTCTGAATAGCCTCTAAACATGATAAGTTGATGGGAAAAGACCCCACCTAGCTCAACAAGCTGATACTGAAATACATAAAGAAAAGATGGATAGTCTAGTTCTCGAAAGATGTGGACTCACCAATAAAGTAGACGCTAATCCCGGTAAGCTGTTTAAGAGCGGAGCTGAACTTGAGAGCCAAGTCCTGTATCATGAAACTATACAATATAGAAATTATGCGGTCAGTATGTGGAATGCATCGAG
>JACEIK010000728.1:0-11951 GCA_018107945.1 Datura stramonium
GGTTAAATCTTCAGCAGTGAACTAGTGTGGTCCACGACTGGTGACCACGACTTATTAGGTCCCTCGTGGGGACCTACTGAGGATTCCAAGCAGTGTACCTGACGGGAGTGACCACGAGTCGTGGTCAGTCACCACAACTCGTTAGGTCACCCATTAGGGATACTTGACATTTTTTTCCAGCAAATTTCCAAGGGCTATCTAGTAATTTCCTACCCTCTCAATATTTAAACTACGTCATTCTAGCATCAGTTTTAGATGTTTTAGTGGGGGTAATGGGCTCTTTTCCTCATTCCTCATTCAAACTCCCCAGAATCAGAATGCAGAGTTCCTCTTAGAGCAATTCAGAGCTTCAAACTAGGGCAGATCCTTCTTCTTCAATTCTCCAGCAATTTCTCCAGGCTTCTTCATCAGGTATGTGGGAATTCAACAAGGGAATTGTCCTTCCCTTGTGTCTCCTAAAATCCTCTCATAACTCCCTTATGAGTTTTAGCCCTGAGCTTTTGAATACGAATGATTTCCATGTTGTTTTTCATTAATCTCGCGTGGAATAAATATCCATGTTGGTTGTTCATATTATCTTCATCAGTTCCTAATTAAATTGTCAATGTTCATACAAAAGTGAATTTAAGCCGTTACTTTCGAGTAATGATTCTTGCCTATTAAATTCCATCTAGTGAATGAAGAATGTTTTGGGTTGGATTTCCTAGAAATATTAGTATATAAATGTTAAGCAATTATTCCATTGATAAGAAGGATTTTAGCCTTGTCAGGTGAGATTTCTTTAATTCTTGAATTTTTTTGCCATATTACAAAAATTCCCGTGTTGTTGGAATAAATTAAGTTCTCTATTAGCTGTTAGTAATTCAGACCAGTTAGAATGTAGAATCTCTTCAGAATCATTCAGAAAATTGTCAACTGATCGGTTTGACTTCAGTCTTTTCCGAGGTGTCAGTGGTGCCTCTCAGTTTTTAGAATCAGACTTAGATTATAGTTATCTGGTCCAGTAGGCGGTCATGACATTTTAGTGTATAGCTCTGACCATCCCCAAGACTCCAGTTCAGTTACAGCTTGTTCTTAGACGTTACAACGCTTCTAGACAAGCAGCTCTGACCAGTCTAGAACCCAGTTTCAGAATCTGGTCCGACAAGACTCTCAGGGTACATACATTTATACGTCCCTGACTAGTCTTGGACCCTAGTTTTGAGTTATCAGCTTAGTAGTTCGGTTTAGGTTTTCCAGTGGGAGTTGAACTTAGCACCGAGGAGGTCGGGGTTCCAGCGCACCTAGATTCTCAGAACTTCATTGCCAGCATAGGTTATAGTATTACTTGGCTTGATTGGCCCTAGACTTTTGCGATCACCTAGTTTATGACTTTATACCCTAGCAAAGTATATTGGGTCCTACCGATGGGGTGTATACATTGAACTCCACGTCTAGCTCACGTGGTTAAATGTCGGTTATAGACTCTCCCACTAGTCAGTCCAGTCCAATTTCAGAATAAGCCACTCATTTAAGTTCTATTCTATCAGTTATTTCAGTTTAGATCAGCATCTTAGACTCAGTATCTTCAGACTTAGGACATGCCTTGACCATCGGACAGGGTCATCTTGACCACCTTAGATTACTTCAGTAGTACAGTTCAATTTACTTATTGGTCATTGCATGTCACATCAGTTCAGACATTGTATCCAGTTATGTTTTCTTCCACTTACTCAGTACATTCAAAGTATTGACGCATACTTTTATGTTGTATCGTTTCATGATATAGCTGCAGGTTCTCAGACTTAGCACCGGTAGACGCCGCAGTACGGATTCTACATCTCAGCAGTTGAAGTGTAAGTCCTCATCATCCGAGGGCATTATTTCCTTCATTCAGTTATTTCATAGTTTCAGTTAGACTTAGAGTTAGCTGGGGGTTTGTCCCAGCATCTCCTCAATTAGATGGATTTCAGATAGACATAATTTTCAGACTTATCAGTATTATTCAAATGTTTTGAAATTTATGTTTTCAGACTTGTCTTTCATAAATATTTTACGATATTATTTCAAAGTTCAGTTGTGCATGTTTACTCAGAATGCTAGTGACTGATAGATCAGGGGTTGACTTGGGGTCACTTGTGGCTTCAAGTACCGTGTTACGTCCAGGGGGTAGGCTTGGGGCGTGAAAAAATGAGAATTATTAACTTTGGACAAAGTAGACTCTATTATTAATTTGACTCTCTAACTGATGTGGAGTTTCAAAATCGATTAAAATACTGCTTGTATGTGTAAATACGCTCGGATATTCTTAGAACTAATTAGGTAATTTCTTTGAGCATACCTTCAAATAAATGTTGAAGGTCCTGTACATCCTATCTTTAGTGATTTTGCCTTGGAGGCTTCTATACTTGAACCAAATAAGACAGATCTCACTCAAAGTTCTGAATATACGTGGAAAATGACTTGAGATAAACTTGATGTTAGTCAACATGGTGTGGTAGTTGATCAGAAGAAGTGAAAAATCAAGTGCAACTATTGTGGTAAAGTTGTTTTTGTTTTAATTGGCTTAAACACCACTTAGGAGACATTAGTGCAGATGTAACTCCTAGCTTGGAGGTTCCTATAGTTGAACCAAACAAGACATTTCACTCAAAGTTCTAAAACTGATAATAGAAAGCATAATGGAGTGAATTCAAAAGTAGCTGGTAACTGTGTTGTAGATTTATCCTCACAAGAGATTTCAAGATTTATAGGGAGATTTTTTAACAAAGCAGGAATTAGTGAAGTTAACATAATTTTCGGGAAGACATGCTTCAAATCATCAAAATGGTATGCTCATCTTCGTACCACTATTAAACCTATTTTCTAATGCTACTTCCTCATTGCCATTTTGATGATTTGAAGCATGTCTTCCCAAAAATTATGTTAACTTCATTAATTCATGTTTTGTTAAAAAATCTCCCTATAGATTTTAAAATCTCTTGTAAGGATGAATCTACAACATAGCTACCAGCTACTTCTGAATTCACGTCATTATATTTTCTATTATCAGTTTCAGAACTTTGAGTGAAATATTTCTTATTTGGTTCAACTATAGGACCCTCCAAGCCAAGAGTTACATCTACACGAAAGTATCCTAAGTGGTGCTTAACCCAATTAAAAGCAGAAACAACTTTACCACAATAGTTGCACTTGATTTTTCATTTCTCCTGATCAACTGCCACACTATGTTGGCGAACATCAAATTTATGTCAAGCCTTTTCTCACATTTATATTGAGTGTTCAGAACTTTGAGTGAGATTTCTCTTATTTGGTTCAAGTATAGAAGCCTGCAAGGCAGGATCACTAAAGATGAGATGTACAAGGCCATTGACATTTATTTGAAGGTATGAGCAATAAAATTACCTGATTATTTCTAAGTTTATCCATGCATATTTACGCAAACAAGTAGTATTTTCATCGACTTTGAATTTTTGGCCATGTTTAGTACCGGGAAATAAACTTTTGATCCTAACTGCTACATGGTAATTGCCATGCTAAAATTAATAATTTTGATTTAGATGATTTCTTTAACAATGTATCTTCTGGTGTTAGGACAGTAATAGCTATATTCTTTGGCTTTTCATTACTATATGTAGGTTCGATGAGTTAGATTAGTATGTTTTTATCTCTTTTGATGGTCAATCTTCAATCCACCCCGATTGAGTATACTTTTTTATGCAGTTGTATTCAATTTTTGGCATAAAAGAGAAAATATTGACGTAGATACTTTTAGAATTATTAAAACTCCACATCAGTTAGAGAGTCAAATTACTAATAGAGTCTATTTTGGTCGAAGTTAATAACTCTAATTTGCAGTCAGACACTCTCAAGATGGTGGGAGGCAAGATCTTGCATGAACTTATTTTAACGATTTAACCAACATGTACATTTAGAAATATTTCTGTCGTAATGAGGTAGAAAAGCATTCATCATAGAGAAGCTTTCTTTTATTTTCAAAGGGAAAACCACTATCATTATTCAACAACTTATTTCTATAAGGCAACTATGTGATGCTTGTACGTGGTTATCGGTCGTAGGCATATCCTAGATGAAAAATGTTTTTCAGTCTACATATTATAAGAACTGTTGTATGAGTTTCCATCCATACTGATCTTTTGTCAATTATAAAAATAGTATAAACTTTTAACTACATGGAGAAATGGAACTGCTTCTCTTTTATTTGCAAAGGGCAAACCCCTATCATTGTTCAACAACTTATTTCCACAAGGCAACTATGTGATGCTTGTACATGGTTATTAGTCATAGCATATCCTAGATGAAAAATATTTTTCAGTCTACATATTATAAGAACTGTTGTATGAGTTGCCATCCATACTGATCTTTTGACAATTATAAAAATGGTACAAACTTTTACCGACATGGAGAAGTGGAACTGCTTTCTTAATCTTGTTGGCCAATTTTTTTTTACTAAAATGGTAAGTTCTTGCTGATTGAATTTAATTCAAGCCCAATAAATTCAATCTCCAAAATAGATAAAACTTATGACATATTCGCTTTTTAACTTTAGAGTGTACTAACTTTGTCATTCCAGCATTTACTTTCCATTTTCCCATCTGAGCAATTAATTTTCCCTTCTTTTATATCTATTTTAACGCTTTTCTACTCGTGTACTTGGATTTTTGGTTAAAAAGCTATTCTTGATGTAGTTAGAGTCTCTTAATTTTACTGTTTTGGTTTATGGAGGAATTCAGCGCCTGTTCGTAGATTTGGAGAGCGAAAAAATGAATCTTGAAAGCTCTGTCAAAATTTATAAGGAGAGAAAAATGAAGTGTTTCTTTTACTTCAAGGATGGGAACAAAAATAGGGAAAGAATATCAGCACCAGTGGTACTTCAAGATCAGAGCAAATCAAATATTTTAGGTGGTGGTGCAGAAAGGGTGCAACTAATCATTATAATAGGTTACTTAAGATTGGAGAAGGAGGTTTTGGATGTGTATACAAGGATAAATTAAGCCTACAGATGGGAAGAATGAAGCAACTATTGTTTCCATTCAAAAACTCAATAGAGATGGTTAGTAGGTACTCTAAACATTTTTGTATATTATTGGTACCAAGCAGAGAATAAACAACTGCATAGCACATCTAAAGAATAAGAAGGCTTTTGTTTGATTATTAATAATCTCCTTCTAGCACATAATAGCTATAACCTTTTGGAAACTATTTTATTGAGAAATGGTAAGTGTTTTATTGATATAGAACCACAAAAACACTGTAAAAAGTACACTTACAGGACATTAGTATACTCCAATTTTTGCTATTAAAAATAAATCCATGTAAAATGTACCCAATTTTGATTTTTGAAACTTTTGACATCCCCGACATCCTTCCTATCCTTCTAATTTCATTAAGCAAAAGGACCTTTTGCAACCTCAATGAACTTTATATTCTGCTTTAATTAACAAACTTGAGTTGGTTTAGTCATCAAACTTAACCCACTGTAATTTTAAACTCTCCAACCTTGTATTTCTAAGTAAAAGCTACAACAAACAAATATAGGGTGATTATAGAGACAAACTAAAGGAAGCATTATAGGTCATTAAATCAATTATTTTCTTCTCTACATATTCAATTTAATGCCTGAATATTCGTTATACCACCATTTTCTAACTTACTTTTTACGTTGTTTTTCTACCTGACGACAAAATACAATACAAAAACTCCATCAATATATATAACCAGAGCTTATTTAGTGTTGGACTCTAAAGAAGGTGACAATCTGGTTAAAGACAATATCCTTAGCAATAGTTACTATAATGAAATCAGCATGAGCATAATCCTTGACATAATGAAGATAATATGGACCCGAAAAGCAAGTTACTAGTAAAGTCGGTAAATTATAAAGGAAGAAGAATATTATAACAGTGACCAGAGACAAAAGGAGAAGGACAGGAAAAGTAAATCAGTATTGCATCACAATGCTAAATCAGAACGTACCTGAAAACAATACTCAAATGTTCAATACCACCATAACTATCAAAGTTATTGCTATCCATTTTGAAATACTGCACATCACATAAGTGGGAATTAGTTGTAATTACATTTAAGGGGAAACTCAGAGATGTCTTTAACAGACATCTGTAATAGCCACCATCATGGACAATTAACAGAAGCAATAGGAGTCACTAAAGATTAGATAAGCAAATAACATTTGAACAATGAAGGAAGGAACAGAAAGGTAACGGAAAATCATACAGCAAACAACATCTAAGTAATAGCATGTCAAAGAGTCATAACACACAATTATAGAGCAGAGAGAAAACACAAGATCATTTCCAATCATAAGTACTTAATGTTTGACATAATAAAATGAGTTGAAAACAAAAAAACAAAAAAGAAATACTTAAGTTGATTCCAAGATGTATGATTGAATGAAAGTGATTTGTACTTCATTCAAGCATTGGATCTCCTGTCTTATCTCAATAGGAGGGGTCATGGAAAGAACAGGTTCAAAATCACGATAAATTCCTTTTTCAAATTCTGTCGCAGCTGCACGAGCCCTCCCGCGTGCCACAAATGACCTACGAAAAAGAAGAATCCTAGAACAAAATGAGAGGTAGCTAACCAGCTTCTAAGAGAGACATAATTGACTGTATTAATCTCGATAGCTACACCACCCATAAAATATTTCCAACAAATTTGAATCTCCGCATAAATAAGATGTAAGATTTTCTCTGCTTGGAGGAATAACTGTCCTTTCCTTAACCCAATAAAAGTAATAGTAAAAAAGTTTCAATTATAGACAACATAACACTGATTAATGTAGGCAGCCGAATAAAATGTGGCATGGATCAATTATACATTCTCCATTTTATGTATTTATATTAATGAGTATTTTATTCTGGTAATCGATTTTGAAATCCTAATAGTACACACTTTATAATTAGTATATAACGAAAAAACAAATGCATCTTCACTAATAGGATACTCAATGAACAAAGCACTCCACATTCAAGAAAGATCGGAAAAAAGAATCTGGGTGTGACATACGTAGCCTACTCTGACTCAAGCATCAATGGTTGATTGCATAACTTGAGCCCGGCCTATACGTCACATGAAAACAACTTTATCATTGATAAGAATTCTGTCCTTGAGTTCGAACTCAAGGGAACCAACAAATTATACCAAAAAATTTCTGTTGTAAAGGACACATTATTGAAGAGGACTTACTTTGAGTCAAATGAACAAAGTTCTTGGTCGATGTGGGTTGAGGCTCGTTCTTCAAGAAAAAATCGATCATGGAGGCATTTAGACAACAGTTCTTCCCTGTATCAATGTGGAAAGTAATTAAGTTCTGAAGAATTATGATGACAAATGCAAATTACTTCATCAATTATCGGTGAATATGATATAATTATTAAAATAAATAATTAGCAGATAGTATAGCGTCCTCCCTGCACAATGATAAAGCAGTCTTCCAATCTTTGAGCATCTGTCTATCCCCTTTCCTGATTTAACTTTCATTATCCTTAATAATTATATTACGAATATTTTTTTTAAAAAAAGTCATTATCTTAACTTTCTATTCTTTCTTCTTTCTCAAACTATTTTATGGGAAAAAAACTTTCTTAAATCAACAATCTGTCGGAAGCAATCTCTTTATACATTTTCATCTTGACGCCCCACTGGTAAAACACTGATGGGTATGTTGTTGGTATGTGTTCGCAGCCATATGCTTAATAAACCTATATTAGCCCGGTATTTATTCACCAAAAAATAGTCCAAAGCTACCCGCAGTTATGATGTTAATGCAAAATTTTAAACCCAAAACTAGCCATTATATTACGTAAGAGCACTACAAAAACAAAGCACTATATTCATAATCAAGTCTAATTGGTGCACCACATTTTTACCTGGAAAGAGAGGCTTCCCAGTTAATAGTTTTGCAAATATGTATCCAATGCTCCATATATCAATTGCTGATGTATACAAAGGACAAGTCACAATAAACTCGTCTTAGAGTGCTGCTATCATAGTAAAATGAAGAAAATTATAGCTAATTCATCAATAAATCATAATAATTATATAAAGGAGAAAATTGTATATTCACACCTTAAAGAAAAATGATCCATACAATTCGGGAGCCTTTTACCAAATTGTGGCAACATAATCCTATAGGAAGAAATAATCAGGTGATGTTCCGCTAAGCTTATTAATAGAATAATTTTCGAAGTTAAAAGTTTTGCGCAGAGCATTAAGAAGCATACAATCCAAAATATAGTTGTTGGAGTATCATTGAAGGACAATCTTGCGATACCAAAGTCACAGATCTTAAGCTTACAGTCTGCATTTGCTAATATATTTTTGGGCTTCAGGTAACGGTGAAAGACATTGGCTGCATAATATTCCGACATAACAACATTATTAGAATCGAAAAAATTATCATGAATTGGATACACATGGCAGCTAATATGGCCATGTAAATGTCCAACTATAAAAGATGTCTTTTGTGGAGAAAAGCAATAATAATTAAAGCACAATCTAGTGGCCAGCATATAACCTGTGTGAATATATATTTGCCCTCGAAAAAGTTGATAGAGGAAGAATTGATAATGTTCAGGCATCAGATCATCATTTGCTTTAATGACTTGGTGAAAATCAGATTCCATGAGTTCAAAGATAACATAGATGTCCTTGAATTCTCTCCGAGAAGACGGTGATACAATATGCTTGATTTCCACAATATCTGGACGCCGAAGAAGCCTAAGAAGCTTGATCTCACGAAGGATACGTGTAGCATCAGAGACATGTTCAAAGATGTCGTTTATCTTCTTCATTGCAACTTTTCCCCCTAGATGGATATCATATGCAGAGCATACTACACCATAGCTACCTTTGCCAATCACTTCATCTATCTTGCATCGGCTCCCTTCACCATATTTAGTAAAGAAATCTACATCTTCAGACCCCTGCACATTCATATCATAATTCACAAGACGGTTTATAAGATCTGGTTTCAACTGACAATAAAAGACTACATTTTTCCACAACTCATATATAGTTGAAGGGCACATAATCAGATCAATTATCAGACACACTGGTCCATTCATCATGAAATACCATGACTTTAAATGGGATAAGTAAATTGCAGAGTTAAATCTCTTCCAGCGACAGATCATAGCAACAAATTTAAAGTTGTATAAAACCAAAAACCACTATCAGAATCCTCTATTAACTCTACACATAGCACAAACAATCAATAAATGCAAACCCAACAAATCAAAATTACAAACTTGACATAAATTTTAATAAAATTAAACCAAAATCCGCAAATAAACTTTAGACAAGAAGCAGAGATCAAAAAAAAAAGTTAAACACATGTGATTTTGAGAATACCTTAGGCTTAAACAAACAATCAAGAAATGCAAACCCCACAAATCAAAATTACAAACTTGACATAAATTTTAATAAAATTGACCAAAATATGTAGATAAGAGGCTAACACTACGCCTAGTGATACTCGGATCCATCAATTTTTAGGTTTTATAAGTAAATTAGTTACTTCCTTTGTTTTTTTATAAAAGTATTAGTGAATATGTACGTGCTTCGCGGACTTCCTTCAATGAAAATCTTAATTTTGACTCTGTTTTTCCGAAAGAAAAGAGCTACAAGAGAATTTACATTTGAATAATAGAATTAGTAAAGCTCCAGCAGGCATGTCCAAAAGAAGGGTTGTTTACTGTCAGTCTGGAGCCACTCGGTGTAATAAAATTGAAGATTGTGATCATAACGATGTTGAGGATCAATCTATTCACCAGAATTCATAAACAACATAAATAAAAATTCCAAAAAGGAACTGAAATTTTGCATTGATAAACTTTTTTCTTGAGAAGGGAACTTACAGCTTCAAGCCAATGCTGCAAAGCAAGCTTACGTGCTTTTCCGTCTTTCGACAGACCTTTACAGACCTACCAACACACACTTTATTTGCCTATTTTCATTAATTCAGCTGAAAATTTTGGTTACAGCTGACACAGTATGTCTTGCCTCTTTTGCCTTTCAATCTCCCCCACCAGAAGTTGTTTTTCTAGCTTTTATTTGATGAAATAAAACCTATAATATGCTATTTCTGCTAGTGCTTTTGAGTAATGGTAAAGTGTTGTACTTTTTCTTTACTTTGTATTGTTTTGCTTTTATGCTTTGTATTGGGCCTTTTCTCAGTTTGTTTTCCTTCTTTCAAAATGATTCAATTTCTTGTTGGGATATTGAAGGATAATTGTGATCTCCACAAACTTGCATCATTTCACAAATGTTTTCTTTCTTCACATGATAAAATTCTTTGCATTTACTGGTCTTTGCTGGACTATTATCAGGCAGAAGCCATCATACCAAGGGCTTTCATTGGTGAATCCGAAGGGGATGTCAAGCCAACACTTCTAATTACCTATGACCAAGTATACTTAATTTCTGTTCTTGTCATCCCCTTCTGATCACTACCGCCACACAACATAAATAAAAATCCCAAAAAGAAACTGAAATTTTGCATTGTTAAACTTTGTTCTTGAGAAGGGAACTTACTGCTTCAAGCCAATGCTGCAAAGCAAACTTCGTGTTTTCCCGTCTTTCGACAGACCTTTATCGACCTACCAACACACACGGAAAAGTCCTAAAATTAGAACTTAACATACCAAAAGAGGAAGGAAAAATAAAGAAATGAATCTGACAGGGAGTAAGCGTAAATGTAAGGTATACCGATAGTCACGATGAGCCCTCTTATATAATAAAAGAAAAGGAAATAAAATTAAAAGAAATTACCAATATTACTTTATTACCAGCTGGTCGATTCTCTGCCCCGCCGTCCGCCGCCGAGACCACCCACCCCTCCATCACGTTGGTTCAGAGATTCTTCCATCACCGCTCTTACTCTTGTAATTCGACGAAAATCTACTTCCTCCACAATTTCACTTCTTCATATTCTCACAGTAAACCCTCAAACCCTTCTGCAACTTGTTATTCCGCACAGTGTTTTCTTCTACCGTTGCTGCTGGTTGGAGATAATAAATAAATAAATGGGTAAGAAAAAATTTTAAAATGAAAAAAATGCTAAAAGAATAAGAAAAAGAATAAATGAAAATGATGAATTTAAAAGTATGCCAAATCAGCACATTCATATATATATATTTTTGTCCATATATATATATATATATAGTAATAATTTGAAATGTTTTATTTATTATTCATTACAAAAATCTTTAAATAGTCAAAATTGTAGTAATATTTAGAATTTTTGAGACACTTGACCAAAAACACCAAGTAGCATATAGTGACTATTATATAATTATTAAAAAAACAAGTGTTATATGTCTTCTGCAAAGACTTCTTTTTAGCCTATTAATAGGCCACATTCATGCATCAGTCGAACAACAATCGCAACAACTTCTTTTCCTTTCTCTCACTTTATTCCTCACAGTTTCCTCTTCCTATTTGTCCTTTTGTATTTATTCATTCTTCAACTCATTGTCTTTATTTTCATAATCTGCTAATATTATTAATTTTATTAATTCTTTGATTAATTAAGCTGATTAATTTTAAGGAAATATTTTATATTGTTGAAATAGTTTTGTAGGATAATGCCTATCGACTCAAATATTATATATAATATTTGTGATAAATAATATTTAATTAATTCTCAACATTATTATTTTACCATAAGTAATATTTATATCGGTTATATATACTGTTTCCCTTCACTAGTTTGGTCTAAGAGGCAGTGAGAGAAAATAAATTAGAGCTCGTGACAATATGTTATAAAATAAAAGCACACAAGAAAATTAAACAAAGTAAATAAAGAGAAACAAGGGATGAGAAAGTAGAGATTTCTTATTTATAATGTTACATAGACGATATAAAAGGTTGTCATAATGTAACGTTAATCATGAAAAATAAAAGATTAGTGGTATGAAAAATTAATA
>JACEIK010000728.1:20880-34197 GCA_018107945.1 Datura stramonium
CCTTGTGTATGATTATGTTGTTACATTGTTATTTGGGGTATTTTGAACTTATTATGAGTTTCATATGTATAGAAAATGTGTTGGATGAACACGACCAAAAGCAGATTTTGATTTTATTTGACGCGAAAAAATAAATATTGAAGGATGATTGGTCTCATCTGCGGTCCTCACCTCGCGAGACAGAAAATGAGCCAAGAAACAAGAGAAATTTTGGAGTTGTCCAGACTCGTCCATGGGTCTCATGAGGCGAGATATTAGAGAAGCCAAACAAAAATTGTTCTCACGTACTTTAATTAACTTCTTTGATTCTCTACATATCCTATATCATATAAATTTCTAAAAAAATATATTTTTGTGGGAAACACATTATTTTGAATGTAAGGACCTGCAAAGAGTGGAAGCGACAAGAACTTAATTTCGAGTTTCACTTTCTTCCCTTTTTTTACTTGTTCATGATAAAATTTTTTGCTATGTTTTAAAATAATATTATGAGTAGTTATATTCTTTGTCTAGGATTTTTATGGAACCTTTTGTAGGATGAATTCTTGTAACTTTTTAATATAATTTAACCCTTTGAATTTTCTCTACTTGTTCAATGATGTATTTATTTCAGTTGAATTGAATGACCATCAATTGACTGTGCCCATTTGTTATATATTTTTTTGAGAAAAGAATGCATATTTAGATTATTGTTTAACAACGTTATTTCTTAGATATATGAGAGATCAATACCACAGATCTAAAAATGATTTTATATATAACAAAACTTTGACGTGGTTATAGTGAACGATAAGAGATTGCTGGCTAGAGTAGTTAAGAGAATATGCCTAGTAAATTATCATGATTAATCGAGAGAATTGTGGTAAGTAATATTTCTCATGATCCGTAGAGAATAAATCGGTGAGATTATAACTAATATAGCGAAAATGAATCCAACAATTAGAGAAATCATAACTCTAGACCTCCTTAATCTGAAAGTTAACTTATTCTCTTTAGCTGTTAATTTTTACTACTTTAATAATTGTTAGTTAATTAGTTATAAATAAAAATCTTAATCTTTAAAACTAAATAATTATTCAAACTTATTTTCTTAGTGGTATTGAATAATTATAGCTAACATAGTTCTATATAGGATTCAATTTGGGATTTTTAGACCGGATTATATTTGCAACGACCTCTTATCCTTTTAGGAATAATTTTTGATGTGATCAAATCTGGCGCTGCTGTCGGTGAACTTGCGATTAGTTGTAGTTATAAGTATTGTTAGGTTTTAAGTTTGAATTTTTAAAATTTTAGTTGTTAATTTGAGAAACATAACATCTTGGAATTATGGGAGTTAGCTATTGGTCATTTTACTTTTGGTCGTCCTTATGCATATTGTGGAGGAAATCACTAATGGAAAAATTATCAAAATGTTCCTGGGAGCGAGGTATGTACACCAACTCAATCTTATGTGTGGAGTGTGTGATATTGTTTTGGTCAAGATGGTCGCATTTATAAATGTACTCATGCTTTTTATCTTCCCTTTACCCCTTATTATAATGGTTTTACTTTTTCTTGTGAAGTTAATAGGAACAATAAACCAAGAGATGCTGACGTGAAGGAGATCAAGGATATGTCAAAATATCTTGCGGAGAAATATGATGAGAAATAACTATCATTACAAAGACAAAAGAAAACTATTCGCAACTTGAAGCCTCAATTGAGCCAACTAGTTGAAGCTTTAATGCTCAACAAGCTAATATTGTGGATAGTAGCCAAAAAGAGTGTGAATTAGAGTTAGAAATTAGCATTCTAATGGAAGAGTTCGAAGTATAACACCAACAACCTAACCAATCAGAATTTGATAATGTCGATGTTGAAGAATTGGTACTAGAATCAATCAATGACATTGTAGATATAATCTTAATTGACTCTAGTATGTTTAGAAAAGGAGGTCTATAACAAGTTGAATTTTTAGTTTGAGTGTATTGGTCCTCACTCCAGGAATTTCTCGATATTGTGTTCGGAAGGAGATATAAAACTAATTCGTACGAGCCAATGCAATAATAAAAAAAAGAGGTGGATGAGTCATTCATTCTAAAATATTCAAGGTCGTCTAGGTTAGGTGATACTCCTTAGTTAAAAACCAAAAAGCTCATATGAAATTATTTTATTTTGGTTCGCAACAATTTGTACCTTCCCAAGAATATAATCAAAAAATAAAATCAAAGTTAGGGATCTAACTTATAAGCTCAAAGTGGAGGCAAAAAGTGGTTCACTTCGTATCACGATGTTAAATTACGCGCTCGTAGGGAGACAACTCAATTTTACTATTTTTTTCTATTTTTTATAGTGTTTTTTTATAGGGGATTGAAAAGAAAAGCTATTTTAATTGTTACACCCCGTAAGTTTCTAACATTTAGTCGGCCTATTCGTATATTGGTTGGGAGTTTTAGAGTGTCATACGTACGAGGAAAGGGCCTGAGAAAAGGTCGAACGAGTTCCAAGTTGGGATTTAACGAGAGGAGGCCGAACCAAGCTGCCCATAAGGGCAAAGTGGCATAGAGCTGCTCCTCCACGTTAGCCAACGTGGCACGGAGAAGAATCAATGCGTTGGAAAATGTGCCACGTTTTCTTGTCTGCTGCCTCAAGTATATAAGGCTCTCACACTTAGAAGTTAAGTTATAATTCATAAACCACGACCAACATAGGATAGGGATGAAGGAAAACATATAATTTTCATCCGATTACGCCGCTAAAGGCCGTCCAAATCCAAATTAACCTCGGGTATCGAAGTATAAGGCTGCAGGGAGCATTTCTATGGAGTTAGTTTCGTGAAATTCGCCCAGTGAATCGTCGTCTCACCGAGCCAAAGTTGTTGAAATTGCTCCAAACTAGTGTCAATACAATCACAGACTTAAAGTAAGTATTTCTCCCTTCTAGATTCCCGAGGACTTACGAGTTTTTTTATCATCTTTCGATAAGTTGAAGTATAGTTATTATATATATATAAAAGTTATTGTTTTCTTCGAATTCAGTAACGAAGTTGGCCCTATTCTTCTATTAATATGGTTACAGTTGAGAAGGGAAGTTGAATACGAGTTGATACTCATCAGTTAGCCAGAAAACGGCGAACAAGGTATGTAAGGCTTAACTCTCGGCAAGTATCCTTATCGTAAAGTGTTACGACTTATGTTCTTGAATAGAAATAATGATCTCCGATGCTGCAGATAGTTGCTACCACAAGATTGTAATTCGATATGTTGTAATTAGCTGTTTTGACATACATATATAATGGAAATGCAGCGACGACTCAAGTTTGGGACTTTCTGAGGATGAATCCACCTGAGTTCCTTTGGTCAAGAGTGGATGAGGACCCATACGAGTTTCTTGAGGAGATGCAGAAGATCACCCAGATTATGGGGGTGATAGGAGAAGAGAGTGCAGACTTAGCCTCCTATTAGTTGAAGGGGTTGCTTATATTTGGCATCTCCAGTGGAGGGTGATGTGCCATGATTTTACGGCATTCTCGACGATTAAAACTATGAAATTATACACATTCCGGGTATGTTTATATAGGTATGATGTGTTTTGTGTTTAATGTTGCAGGAAAACAGGTTTGGAAGTGAATTGGGCAAATTTATGCTGAAAACAACTGAAAGGGTGACTACCAGGCACTTCACGAGTTATTGGCAAGAAGCATGACTCGGAGCTGAAGCCATGGGTAAAAGATGAATTTTGAAGATGCAGAGACAGTGTACCTGACGGGTTTAGGAAACGACTCATTACATCTGGTAACGAGTCGTGAAGACTTGGAGATAAATTATTGACAAAGTGACCAGTGGAGATGACGACAGACATAACTAGTCGTTAGTTGACTAAATGACTCATTGGAAGATCACTGGAACCAACCGTAAGGTGTACTGGAATTTTGAAGGAGTTAGACCAAGAGGGGCCTAACGACTCTTTCCCAAGCACAACGAGTCGTTAGGTGAACCATTGCCACAACTGGGTACGATGCTGAGGACGACTATTTTTAGCTAGGCACAACTTGTCAGAGGTCCCAACGATTCATCACCAAGCCCGTGGTGACTGACGACCTGGTTTCCAGTTTTAGTTAGGAAAAGGTTTTCTTGGAGCTATAAATACACTGTTTAGGTTTATTTTTGAAGAGAAGCTTATTATTACTATTTTTCACGTAGGATTTTGGTGTTGTACTATTATTCTTGGGTCAAGAAATAAGGTTTACAATTTTGTTCTTGAATTTGAGGATCAAAAGTAACATTGGAATTTATTCATTAATTTTGGAGTTTTATTGAATTTACTTGGTTTTCTTCTACGATAATTTGTACGTTGCAATTATGATTTATTTTGTATTTTGTGATTGTGATCATACAAGCATGAGTAGCTAAACCCATAACTAGGGTTGTGGGAACCAAAATGAATTAACACATATAGGTTAAACACTTAGTGATTCTTGAACGGGGTTTAATGCATGTATTGTTTTTCCCTTCGTTTTTATTGATTCTTGACGGTTGCAAACATTAGGACTTTCCTTATTCTTGCTTACCGGACCAAGGAGGTATTGAATGGAAAAAGGAATTAACAACGGAGATTTGAGGCTATCAACCCTCATCTAATAGCTTGAACTTGTCCGGAGATAGCTAATCCAATATTAAGGGTAAGGGTCAATTAAGAGTACACCCTTATGCGGACCAAGTTGCGTGGTGATAATCATATAGATAGGGGACCAACCATTTAGGTGAACCTAACTTACCGATATTGCATGTTGAACACAGGAATAGATCACTAATGTAAAAGCCTTGTGGTTATGAAGTCTTGGGGAACACAATCCTAGTCAAGTCGTTAATTGAATACAAACCGAATTTGATCTAAGCATTCAATATTTTTACTTTTGTTTATTATTCTATTTCTTTCCCCCTGTAGGAAATAAGTAACGCAATAGTAGCAGCTATTCGCATTAACTTAAGTTCTTTCCATATTCCCTGTGGGATCGACCTCAACCTCTAGTTGGGTTCTATATTTGACATCGACCGCTTTATATCTCAATTGCGAGGTGTAATTTGGGCGACATCAAATTTTGGCGCCGTTGCTGGGAAATACGGCTAAGGCTTTTGTTAATTGTGTTTGCTTTACTATTGGTTCTTATTCCTTTTTTATTTTTCTTTTTTTTTGTTTTGGTTGCTTAACAGGTCCTAGTTTTATGCATGCCCAATACTAGGAGCCAAGAAAATCCCCTGGTTCCAATTGATCACGAACTTGAGCAGACGTTAAGAAACCTAAGAAGAATGGCCAACATCCAAGAGCAGGAGATCATGGACCAAGCCACAACGAGAATGTTGGCTGAAGAACAAGCTCGGTCTAGAGATCGTGAGTTAGCTAGAGTTGCTGAAGAGCAACGTCTAGCTGCAGAAGAAGATCGAGCTAGATGACACAAATGTACAGAACACCAGAGACATCGATATTTTGATGAGTAGGATGATGCCGATATAGACGAAGCCGGTTCCACTAGAGCTATAGTCCCTCTTCCTTTACTTTCTAGGGAAAAGTTTGATATTAGCAGTGCAATGATCCAACTGCTTAATATGAAGGAAATATTTGCGGGTCATGCATCCGATGATGCCCACGCTCACTTGATAAATTTCGTGGGTATATGTAAGGCATAAAAACAACTGGGAGTGAGCCAGGACGCAATTAGACTGAGTTTATTTCCCTTCTCACTAGGGAGTGAGGCAACGATGTGGTTGGTTGAGCTGCCGAATGATTCCATCACTACTTGGGGAGAACTTAAGAGAGATTTTATTGAAAGGTTCTTCCCACCTTCCAAAGCATTACAGTTGAAAGATGAAATATATAACTTCATACAACTAAATGCAGAGGCACTTCACGAGACCTGGCTGCGGTTCAACAAAAAGCTCAAAAGGGTGCCAAATCATAGGATTTAAGATGATACATTGTTGGAGATCTTTTATAGGTCTCTGAATGCCAACACCAAGGAGGTGGCTGATACCGTCTCTGGAGGAACCTTTATGAGCCACACTTATGCAGAGGCTGCTAGACAGGATCACTAAAACCAACCGAGCTTGGCACACTAGAGATTCAGAGATTTCAGCTGGTTCTTATGCTGTTGGTATGTATGCAGAATAAAGGAGAAAAGATGAGGAGCGTGATCAAGATATTGCAGAGATAAAGACCACTATGGGGTTGCTTTCCAAGAACTTGATGGGAGTCGGAGTGGAGAAAGTGAATGTTGTGGGTTCTCAAGGCAAGGCCCCGAGAAATGATAGATGTGAAACTGAGTCTGAAGAGGAAGCTAACTATTTAAATGATCATAAGGTGGGTTTTCAGACCAATACCCAAGGTTCTAACTAAGACTCTTGGCATCAATGTCAAGGGAACCAAGGTAGGAACTTTTACAAGGATAATAATTACAATAGAGGCCAATACCGAGATAATGGAGAAGTTCAAAAACAATAGAAGCGGTCTGTATGTTCCCTCAAGAAACCGTGAGCCAGATTCCAGTGGTTCAAGGGTTGAAAATATGCTATCCAAAGTAGTAAAGAAGATGGAGACAACAAAGGGACACTTTAAGGAGCTCCGCGCTGATATTTCAGGTTTGAATCAAAAGGTGGAGTCACATGCCGTGGCTATCAGGAAGATTGTGCAGCAGATAAGTCAGATGTCAGTTGTAATGAATCAGAGGCAGAAAGGCACACTTCCCAGCAATACAGTACAAAATTCGAAAAATGACAGTCATTTCATGGAGGTCACTACTAGGAGAAGGAAGGAAACAATTGACCTCCGAGGCCGGTTGTAATTAAGGAGTCAGAGAAGCCCGTCTTGATGAATGATGATAGTATAGCGGATTTCGAAGACCCAAATTTGGTTGGGGATTCATATGTGAATACTGCTCCAAGTAATGCAAAGGAGCAAGGAGCTACCCATGAGAAGGAGAAGGAGGAACATAAAAAACTTACATCGATCCCTAGACCTCCTCCTCCTTATCCACAACGTTTGAAGAAGAAAGCCGAAGATGGGAAGTATCAAAATTTTTTATCTATGCTTAAGCAGTTATCAGTGAACATCCCATTAGTTGAGGCACTTGAGAAGATGCCTGATATGCCAAATTCATGAAGGACCTCATCACCAGGAAAAGGACTGTAAGTTTAAAACCTGCCAATAATTTGCACCACTGTGGTGCCATAACTACACGGGTCCTAGCTCAAAAGAAGGATGACCCAGGTGCTTTTACTATACCTTGCACCATAGGGGATGTTGAGTTTGCAAGGGCACTTTGTGACTTGGGAGCTAGCATAAATTTGATGCCGCTAGCAGTGTTCAAAAAGTTAGGCTTGGGAACCCCCACATCGACTACTATGCGGCTACTAATGGTTAACAGAACCGTTAAAAAGCCGGTGGGGTTTTTATTTGATGTGCTTGTCAAGGTGGACAAATTTATAATCGCAGCAGACTTCGTGATTCTGGATTGCAAAGTCGATTCTGAGGTCCCCATCATTTTGGAGCGACCATTCCTTGCAACCAGTAGGGACCTAGTAGATGTGGCGGCAGGCCAGTTAAAATTCAGGTTAAACAAAGAAGAGGTCACTTTCAACATTTTTCGGACCATGAAACAGCCAAAGGAATTCAACATAGTCTCAGCACTGGAGGACGGAGATGAATTACTTGATGAATTCTGAGTAGTCAAGACACTTGCATCTTGCCGCGATGTTAAATCAGGCGCTGCATGGGAGGAAACCCATGGAGATGTTTTGGTGAAGTTTGAGTAGCCAAAACATCCACGTCGTGCTGCGATGTTAAATCAAGCGCTTCTTGGGAGGCAACCCAAGTTGTAAATGTAAGAAATATATAGTGTTTATGTTTGTTGATGGGTACAAGTGATTTAGATGGAAAATTTCAAGTTGGAACCAAAATTTGGAACTTCAGTTCTAGTGAAAAATGTCACAAATGAGTCATTGTCTAACCGGACGACTCATCCAGTCAAATCGTGAAGAGAATTGTACAAGACAGGGGAGTAATGGGTGACTCAACGATTCGTCTCTTTAAGAAACGAATCTTGAGGTCCTCCTTTATGTACTCTGGATAAAAGTCAGAATCAAATGGAAAAAGGTGATAACGGCTCACTCAACAAATCGTTGGGAGACCAAACGATTCGTTAAGTGACCCGTCTTGAAGCTACACTAGTCCAAGGACCACGACTCAGGCCACGACTCGTTGGGTGACACCACGAGTTGTTACTTGACTCATTAGGTCCCAGGTATGTTTGTTGAACTCAAATCAAAGAACGAAGGGTCAAAATGAGTCATTTTATCACGTAACAGCTCGTTTAGTCAGTCATTAGATGTTTCAATTTACTGACACTCGACCCGACCCAGACTGGTATTAGGGTATAATTAAACTTAATAATACGAACTAGATTCATTTACTTTTCCAAATTCTCACCACTAAACTTAAACCCAACAACTTCAAACTTCCCTCTTCTTCTTCTTCTCTCAAACCCATTGAAAACTCTTCGACCTTGCACTCCCAACATTCACACGCACACACGATTGCACTTCCATCTTCGATCAATCATCTTGTGAGTACTTTTTCCCACTAAATTGTGAATATATTTGCATTTGAACAGGAATTTGGCTGACCCATGTTTTGAATGAAATCGAATTTATTTCAAGTAATGCGTACTTGTTTCAATCATTGCCTCATGATGATAATGAACCCTAGGAAGGTTTAAACAAATAAATTGCGATTAAATACACTGGGGTTGGTTTGAGAATGTGATGATTTTTTGTTTGTGGAATTAAAACTGTAAGCTGTAGATGAAGATGAAAGAATGGGTAAGCTGAACGAGTTGTTGGACCACCAAACGACTCGTTGTGTAGCTTGTCCTGAGTGGAAAAATTAAACCACTAAGGTAGTGTACCTAACGACTCATTGGCTTTGGTAACGACTCGTTAGGACTAGTCTTCAAGTGCACTGGCCCAACACGAAGGAAGTCTAGTTTGTGACAACGAGCGACCTCAAGTCGTTGCCAGTGGCAACGACTCGTTTAGTCACTGCTCAAGTCCACTGGGCAGCAGCTAAGAAAAATGATTTTGTTTCATCTCATCTCATCTCATAAACTAACAATGTTTCCACAGGTACAATGGCTCCAAGAGGCACACCAAGGAAATGTCATGCAAAGAAACAAACACCTGAGCGCAGTCAACCATCATACCACAGACTTTGGGATGAGCCATCCTCCTCCGAAGAGTCAAGTGGCTCTGAGGAGGAATATGACGTATCAGGAGAGCAGTTAGTGAGGAGGTCAACCAGGGCTAGGTCTCAACAAACTTCAAATCTAACAGCCCTGATTGATGCTCCCACTCCACTGGCGAGGGATCCGCCTATTCGCACTGATGATAATGCCAGGGCTGCAGCTGCACTTGCTCCCGAGGCTCCCACAGCTGGGAAAAACACAAAGAGAGTTGACAAATCACATTCTTAGCAAGGAGACTCTAATCACGAACTGACTAAGACTTCGAACACATCAAACGAGCAACCAAGGAACATGAGGAGATGGTGTTTTCATGGTATGAGGTCCATATATAAAAGAGATATTACTCCTAATGAGAAAGACAATTTGAAGAGGAGCATATATGAGGAGTCGAGGCTGATCACTAAAGGGATGAAAGACCTTCTAGAGCTACAAGCGGTGTTCGACAAGTACAAGTTTGGGTGGTTGACCGAGCCATCAGGTAGCTACAACCCGTGCTTAGTTAGAGAGTTCATGCAGCCACATTACAACATTTGGCATTAGGGGGCCAGGACTGGAAAAAGAGGCCTGCCTTGATGTAGGTGTTGGTCTTAGAGACTCCAGTAGACATATCTGAGAGGACAATTTCCAGGATACTTTATGGGCCCGAGTATCATGCTCCAATGAACACAACTGAGTTTGACCATAGGCTATATGAGTTGAATAAAGTCCAGACCAAAAAGATGAATAGCCAGGAGTGCATCAGACAATATACTTGGCTGTCTCGAATCATTGCAACAAGAGGCCCACTTGTTGAATGGCTACACGGCACAGAGTCTCAGATAAATAAGGACACACTGAACTTTTAGGCTAAATTTTTGTGGTCACAGGTGCGACACAGGCTTGTACCAACCAGCAATGATAAAATCCTCTCACCTGATAGAGCAGCATTGGTAGAAAGTATAATGGATGATATGCCATCAATTTCCCGCGGTACATTGCTGAGGAGATTAGAGAGCGGGCAATCAATGACGGTACTACAATCCCATTTCCCTGTCTGATTGATAGAATCTGTCAAGAGTCAAAGGTGTCAGAGTTGCCATCAGTTAATTAGAGAATAGTGGTCCAGAAGATAACAAAAATTGGGTTGATTCAAGATGACACAAACCCGGTATCGAGAGCAAGGACTCAGGCAGCTGCATCCGCTGGAGCGACCATATTAGCAGAGGCATTTGGCAATGGTATGCATACCGATGCCACACAGTTCACTGAGTTGGCGGCTGAGCCCATTGTGGGTAGAGATATAGGTAGCCAGCCTGAGGCTACAGATGCAATGGAAACCTACACACCTGCTGATGTTCTCGAGTCATCATCTACAACAACAACTCCTAGACCACCAGTTGCGCCTCCACGATCCACTACAGCTGGCCTAGTTACGATTTCATAGGAGTTTTTAGTTGATATGGTTAGGCGGCTAGCTAAGGCTGAAAAGCAGCATGCACACACGACTCTTCAGGTTAAAGTTTTGAAGGAGCAGGTAAAACCATGGGTGTCGAAAGAGTTGGAGGGATTGTCTAGTTTTGTGCATGGCCGTTACAGGCGCCTGAGTTGTCTAAATGGTACTCAGAGCTAGGAGCGCTCAGAGCCGAGGTGTGGGACTTGGCTGCATGACAGGTAGCTGCAGTACCTCCACCGGTACTTCCTGTGATAGATGATGAGTTTGAAGAAGATTTACCACCGATTTTTAATTTTATCACGGAGTAGCCGGTGGCACATGATAAGGGAAAGAGGCCTCGTGAGGAGTAAAGTTTCGAAGATAATGCTTCTCTACTCCGTTAGCAAAAATGAGAGTAGAGTGAGATGGAGAGAGCACTGCATGTATTGAGAGAGGAGGCTCGACTGAGAGCCAAGACTGAGGCAGCGAGAGCTCGTGGTGAAGGAACGAGCTCTGTTGGATATGAAAATGCATCGGGTCAAGCCGGTAATGTTGGAGATAATATTGGAGGCGTATCTACACCCTCCACCGAACAGGTTTTTGACACCTAGGTCGCACAGGTATGTTCCCTATTTCCCTGGTTTTATCGGATATATATATGCATCAAGGACGATGCTTGCTTTTCTTGATGGGGGTGGGGAGGGATACCTATACATGCTTTTGCTGAACGTAACCCGAGGGTTTTTCTTTGTGGATATCTTTTCCCTCGGGTTTCCATATCTAGTAGAACAAACATGTTTAGGGTTTTATGTTTTTTTTGTGTCAGTCAAAAGAAAGTTAGGTGAACTGAAGGCAGTCAAGAGCTTAAATTGTTGATTTTTGTTGATTGATAATTTGATACCTCTCAAATTTTTTTATATGTGTATGTTAAAGTTGACAAGTATGACCTTTGTGAATATTTGCATGACATTGAAACTGTGAACATGTTTACCATTGTATGGTTGTACCTGAACTAGCAATTAGTAGAAGGATGATGTTGACCTGTGCTATGTGTGAGTGAGGTTTAATAGCTAAATTTGATTGTGTGTGTCAATGTAGAACTTTCCTGGTCAGTCGTACCGAAATAGAGGATAGAAAACTAGGAAAGGGTCATAGGTAGTTTTTGATTTATGAGCCCACTTTAGCCTTAAAAGACCTACCAAAAGATAAGAAAAAATCCCTTGATCCAAATGTTTGAGCTTAAATCGACCTTTCTTTTGTTTACACCAATTCACCTTCCTACTTTTATTAAGAATGAACCTGTTTTGACACTGATTCCTCCTTGGACATTGGGAACCTCAACTCAGACAAATCTCCTAAGTTGAGGGTGGCTGTTATAGGGGTGATTAAGAAGAGTCGGGTGGAATGAAAATTGGGTAATGAAAAAAAGGAAAGAGAAGGTGCGGTATGTATAATGAAAAGAAAGAAATAAAAATTATTGTCAAAGAGCAAGAAAAGAAAAGAAAATAAAAATGAGACATCAATGAATGCTTGATTAAAGATAAATCGCATCCGTAGTTGCAAAAGCAAAGAAAAGAAGAAGCAATTAAAGGAAAAATGGGAGAAAATAGAAAAATAGGTGAAAAGTGGAGTCAAGAGGTGTCTAGTGCTAAAGAGGGTTGAGCTACTAATTCCATATGTACCATACCCGAACTTGAGCCTACGTTACAAGCCTAGAAAGTCCTATAGTGATCCTGGTTACTTGTCTGAAAATCGAGGTATTGAAAGTAAAGTCAAGCCTATGTTATTGAATGCACACAGTTCGAATTTCTTTGTGAGAGCGAGTGAGTCTTACTTAGACCCAAGAGAAATTTATCGACATAATCATATACACAAGTGTGAGTATGGGACTTCTTTGAGGTGAGAGCATTTGGTCAACAACATCGTCTGTAAATTGTTTGGCTGGGTGTTATAGATTTATGTGCTGGTTGCAAGTGACAGTGTTTTGCCATGTTTTGATTCCTCTATGTCATGGTTGGAAATTTTGCATATGCATTGTGATTTGAGTTGATACGATGAGGGAGGGGTTAGAAAATTTGATTTGATGTATAAATGTGACTGCCGTAAGTTTCCTAGAGTTCTTTCGATTGAAGCTCGAAGTAGTTTAGCTTATTTTATTTTGTTTTGTTTTTTCCCGAGGACATGCAAAAGTTCTAAGCAGAGAGTGTTGATGTGCCGTTATGGTACTTTCAACGCTTAAAACCATGAAATTATGCATATTCGGGGTATATTTATATAGGTATGATGTGTTTTGTGTTTAATGTTGTAGGAAAGTAGGTTCATAAGTGAACTGGGAAAATTTATGCTGAAAATAACTGAAAGAGTGACTTCCAGGAACTTCACGAGTCATTGTCCAGAAGCACGAATCATTGATGAAGCCGTGGGCAAATGATGAATTTTGAAGATGCAGAGACAGTGTACCTGACGGGTTGAGGGAATGACTTGTTACATCTGGTAACGAGTCGTGAAGAAAATCATGAAGATTGGGAGAGAAATTATTGACAAAGTGACCAGTGGATATGATGAAAGACATAACGAGTCATTAGTTGACTAAACGACTCATTGGCAGATCACTATAACCAACAATAAG
>JACEIK010000728.1:42498-68647 GCA_018107945.1 Datura stramonium
ATCATAGCTAAAGTGCATGTGTGTGTTGCTTTCAGAATGGGACGAAAATCCAATGAAATGGTACGAGAGGACAGGAGATGTCATTAAACTGTAGAAGCAGCATATCATGTGCAGTATGAAATTCAGTAAAGCATGCCATAGATTACGTATTACTACAAAATTCAGTATGGATTGTACATAATTGTTAATATATATATATATAGATATCAGATATGCTGTGAATAGCTGCCAATAGGGGTTACAATCACATAGATTCTGGTTAGTTGCTAGGAAGTATATACAGAAGTGCGTTATATGTGAATCACATTTAACCCGCTCCCTTTTAGCGAGGTGTCTTGCAATACGATCTGTATATACTTTCTAGCAACTAACCAGAATATGTGTAACTGTATCCCTATTGGCAGCTACTCACAGCGTATCTGATATCTATATATGTATGTCAATAACTACATGTGATACATACTAAATATGATAATAACTTATGACATGCCTTACTGAGTTTCATACTGAGCAGGATATAATATTTCTAAACTACTTGGATTTGTGCTGTCTTACTATGCTGGAGAATCTAACTTGCCGAAAGAAACTACTTTAACATACCTCGACTGTTGGTTTACCATTTAACTGGCGAGGTTCGGCTAGTATTCAACTGTTCCTTTCAACTGCAATCATATTCATGAAAGAACAAAACCAAGTTCATTACTATACTGGAAGAAAGCAATACTATATATATATTTACTGACTATTCTTTGACTTATCAAAGAACGGTCGAAAACTCATAATTTCTTGGAAGTCTAGAAGGGAGAAATACTCACTTTAAGGCTGGGAGTGTATTAACACTAGTTTGGAGCAATTCCAATCACTTTGACTCGGTAGGACGACGCTTCGCGGGGCGAATTTCACGAAACTAACTCCGTAGGAATGCTCCCTGCAGCTTTATACTTCGGTACCCGAAGTTAATTTGAGTTTGGACTATGTTTGACGGCATAATCAGATGGAAAATTATGTTAACCCTTCGTCTCCCCTGCTCTCTGGTCGTGTTCACTGGAAATAATATGGAAAAATGACTTAAAAACAAAGTGGGAGGCCTTATATACTTGGATCCTGAACCAGGCCTCCGTGGCACGCTGGCCATCGCGGAGGAATGCCTCCGTGCCACTCTGCCATCGCAGAGGAGGGGCCTCCATGCAACGTTGCCCCTCTGGGCAGCGCGGTTCGGCCTCCTCTTGCGAAAATCTGACTTGGCGCTCGTCCGGCCTTTCCTCAGGCCCTTTTCTCGCACGTATGACATTCTAAAACTCTTAACCAACATGCGAATAGGCCAACTAAGTGCTAAAAACTTACGAGGCGTAACAATTTTATATTTTGTGATTGTGATCATACAAGCATGAGTAGCTAAACCCATAACTAGGGTTGTGGGAATTAAGATAAATTAAAACACATAGGTTAAACACTTAGTGATTCTTGAACGGGGTTTAGTGCATGTATTGTTTTTTCCTTCGTTTTTATTTATTCTTGATGATTGCAAACATTAGGACTTGCCTTATTCTTACTTACCGTACCAAGGAGGTATTGATGTCAACCCTCATCTAATAGCTTGAACTTGTTGGGGGATAGCTAATCTGATATTAAGGGTAAGGGTCAATTAAAAGTACACCCGTATACGGACCAAGTTGCGTGGTGATAATCATATAGATAGGGGACCAACCATTTAGGTGAACTTAACTTACCGATATTGCATGTTGAACACCGGAATAGATCACTAGTGTAAAAGCCTTGTGGTTATGAAGTCTTGGGGAACACAATCCTAGTCAAGTCGTTAATTGAATACAAATCGAATTTGATCTAAGCATTCAGTAGTTTTACTTTTTTTTATTATTCTATTTCTTCCCCCTGTAGGAAATAAGTAACTCAATAGTAGCAGCTATTTGCATTAACTTATGTTGTTTCCATATTCCCTGTGGGATCAACCTCAGCCTCTAGTTGGGTTCTATATTTGACATCGACCGCTTTATATCTCAATTTAGAGGTGTAATTTGGGCGATATCGAAGGGACAGTAGAGTAGTGGGCACAACTCCCCTGAGCTAGGATTATTTAATGACAACCTTCTTAGATAGATTCTTTCCTAGAGAGTTGAGGGAGGCAAAGGCCGCGGAGTTTGTCAACTTGAGGAAAAATGATATGACTGTCCAAGAGTATGCCTTGGAGTTCATTCATCTATCCAAGTATGCGCCGGAGATGGTGGCAGACCAGAGGGCCCATATGAACAGATTTGTACATGAAGTGTCTGGCTCGTTGGTCAAGGAGTTTAGGAATGCTATGCTAAATAGTGATATAGACTTCTCGCGATGGTTATATACGCCTAAAAGATAGAGGCAGATCAGATGAAGGAGAAGGAGTTATAGACAGTTTCAGTAGAGGTTCGGTGGAGGACACCATCAGCAATCCCACCAAAGGCCATCGACCCCAACACTGCCATCAACAAACGTTCTGTCCAGACCTAGACATGATCAGCGGGGTAGAGCATCAAGCTCCAGAGGTTAGGGGAGCATGGAAAAGAGCCTGAAATTCTAGTTTGTAGGCGGTGTGGTAGGAGGCACGCTGGAGATTGTTTGGCAGGTTTAGGTGTGTGTTTGGGTATGGGAAGCCTGGATACATGTTCAGAGACTGCCCTTCAGCCAGATAGGGTCTTAGTAGAGGTCATGACCCAGCCACTAGTTCAGCAGCTCCACCAACACACTTAGCCCAATAGGGTGCATCCACTACTGCAGGTGGTGGTCAACATCAAAATAGATTTTATGCTCTCTCATCTCATCAGGAGCAGGAGGTCTCTCCATACGTGGTCACTGGTATGTTACGACTATTCCATCTTTATGTATATGCATTGTTAGATCTAGGGGCTACTTTTTCTTTTGTGACACCCTATATTGCTATTAGTTTCAGAGTTAGTCCTGAAAACTTATCAGAACCCTTCTCAGTCTCTACTCCAGTCGTGACTCAATTATAGCTGGATGGGTATATAAAAATTTCCCTATCACAATCCTTCAGAAAGTCACCTTAGCTGACCTAGTAGAGTTAGAAATGACTGATTTTGATGTTATCTTTGAAATGGATTGGTTGCATGCATGTTATGCCTCAGTGAGTTGTAGAACCCATACAGTAGAGTTTCAATTTTTGGGTGAGCCAGTCCTAGAATGGAAGGGTAGTTCAACTATGCCTTTAGGTCACTTTGTTTCCTACCTTAAGTCCAGAAAGATTATCTTCAAGGGTTGCCTGTACCATCTAGTTCGAGTTAAGGATGCTATATTCGAGACCCTGACTCTTCAGTCTGTCCTTGTAGTATGTGAGTGTCTGGAGGTTTTCCCAGATGATCTACTAGGAGTCCCTCCCATGCGAGAGATTGAATTTGGTATTGACCTTCTTCTTGATACACAACCTGTATCTATTCCTCCATACTGAATGGCTCTGGTCGAGCTAAAGGAGTTGGAAGAACAATTGAAGGATCTCTTGGATAAGTGCTTCATCAGGCCTAGAAAGTCCCCATGGGGTGCACTAGTTCTCTTTGTTCGAAAGAAGGATGGGTCTCTTCGTATGTGCACTGACTACCGGCAGTTAAACAAGGTTACAATCAAGAAAAAGTATCCCCTCCCTAGAATTGATGCCTTTTTTGACCAACTTCAGGGTGCTAAGTACTTCTCAAAGATAGATCTCAATTCGGCTATCACCAACTCAGAGTTAGGGAGAGTGACATTCTGAAGATAGCCTTCAGGACACAATATGGTCACTATGAGTGTGTAGTTATGTATTTTTTACTAATGAATGCTCCTACATATTTTATGAATTTGATGAACAGGGTGTTCAAACCATATTTAGATATGTTCGTGATTGTTTTCATACATGACATCCTCATATACTCTCGGAACGAGGAGGATCATGCCGCTCATTTAAGGATTGTGCTACAAACTCTCATGGATTGCCAGTTGTTTGCTAAATTTTGCAAGTGTGAGTTTTGGTTGGATCCAGTAGCATTTTTGGGTCATGTGGTGTCAAGCGAGAGTGTGCAGGTGGACTCTCAAAAGATAGAAGATGTGAAGAATTAGCCTAGACCGGTTAATCCTTCAGATATCAGGAGTTTCTTGGGTTTAGCTGGCTACTATAGGAGGTTTGTTGAATGGTTTTCATCCATTCCATCTCCGTTAACTAAATTGAACCAGAAGAAAGTCAAATTTCAGTGGTCGGATGCCTGTGAGAAGAGTTTTGAGGAGTTAAAGACTTGACTCACTTCAGCCCCAGTATTAACCTTACCGGA
The DNA here is from genome assembly GCA_018107945.1 of Datura stramonium. Lineage (NCBI taxonomy): Eukaryota > Viridiplantae > Streptophyta > Magnoliopsida > Solanales > Solanaceae > Datura > Datura stramonium. The sequence goes on from JACEIK010000728.1 coordinate 46,809, forward strand.
GGGTACAAGTGGATTCATGGTGTATTGTGATGCCTCTAGGGTTTGTATTGGGTGTGTGTTGATGCATTATGGGGAAGCCATTGCGTATGCCTCTAGACAACTTAAGACTCATGAGAAAAATTACCCAACATATGACCTGGAATTGGCAGCGATGGCGTTTGCATTGAAGATTATGAGACACTATTTGTATGGGGTTCATGTGGATGTGTTTATGGACCATAAGAGCCTACAATATGTGTTCATCCAGAAGGATTTAAATTTTCAATAATGAAGATGGTTAGAGTTGCTCAAGGACTATGACATTAGTGACTTTTAACATCCGGGTAAGGCCAATATAGTGGCAGATGCCCTTAGAAAACTATCCATGGAGAGTGTTTCTCATGTGGAAGATGGAAGGAAAAATTTGGTGAAGGATGTGCATCGTCTTGCACGATTAGGAGTTCACCTCATGGATCCGGCAAACGGTGGTGTCATCATTTAGAGTGGTTCAAAATCCTCTTTGGTGACTGAGGTCAAAGCTAGGAAAGATAAGGATCCTATTTTGGTGAAGTTGAAAGAAGTGGTTCAACATCAGAAGGTGGAGGTCTTCTCCTAAAGGGGAGATGATGTGCTTTGATATCAGGGTCATTTATGTATTTCAGATGTCGATGATTTAAGAGAACGGATGTTGGATGAGGCTCGTGGTTCCTGATATTCTATACATCCAGCTGCCACCAAGATTTACCATGACCTATGGAAAGTGTATTGGTGGAATGGCATGAAGAGAGACATAGCATAATTTGTGGCTAAGTGTTTGAATTGCCAACAAGTGAAAATGGAGCATTAAAGACCGGGAGGGGTTCTACAAGTCATCATTATCCCTACATGGAAGTGGGAGAAAATCAATATGGACTTCCACATAGGGTTACCTCGTACTCGTCGACAATATGACTCTATTTGGGTGGTTGTGGACAGGTTGACAAAAGCAGTCCATTTTCTATCGGTCAAGACTACCAACTCAGCGGAGGATTATGCTAAATTGTACATTCAGGAGTTAGTTTGGTTGCATGGATTTACCTTGTCCATTATTTCAAATAGAGGTACTCAGTTTACCTCGCAGTTTTGGAGATCATTTAAGAAGGAACTTGGTACTCAGGTCAAGCTTAGCATAATTTTTCACCCGCAAACAGATGGTCAGGCTAATCGGACCATTCAGTCTCTTCAGGATATGTTGAGAGCTTGTATGATTGATTTTAAAGGTAGTTGGGATGATCATGTACCTCTTATCGTGTTTTCTTATAACAATACTTACCACTCTAGCATCCAGATGTCTCCGTTTGAGGCTCTTTATGGGCGAAGGTGTAGATCATCTATTGGTTGGTTTAAGGTAGGTGAAGCTACGTTGGTAGGGCCAGATTTAGTTCATGAGGCTATGGAGAAAGTTCAGCTTATAACAAAAAGGCTGAAGATAGCTCAAAGTCATCAAAAGTCATATGTTGATGTGAGGAGGAGAGAATTTGAGTTTGAAGTTGATGATTGGGTGGTGTTTTTGAAGGTGTATTCATTAAAGGGAGTGATGAGGTTCGGAAAAAAAGAGAAACTTAGTCCCCGATATGTTGACCCATATAGGATTGTGAGACGTGATGGCAAGGTTGCCTATTAGTTGGAGATACCAGCGGAGTTAGCGTCACCGCTTCTAGTTTTCCATGTATTGTTATCGAAGAAGTGCATTGGTAACTCGATTTTGGGTGTCCTGATGAAGAGCATAGGTGTAAAGGATAACCTTAGCTATGAAGAGGTTTTGGTTGAGATCCTTGATTGTTTGGTTCAGATGTTGAGGAACAAAGAAGTAGCTTCAGTGAAAGTATTGTGGAGGAATCAACTTGTTGAAGGAACTATGTGGAAGGCTGAAGCAGATATGATGGCTAGATGCCCAAATTTATTCCCTTTACGACTCAATTTCAACATAAGGTATTAGTTTCCTCCTTAGTAATCTATTCTATTTCATTTCTAGATCATGTCTATTTGTTTCTTTCATGTCAGTGCATGTATGAGTAATTCATGAATTTAGTTCAGTCATGTATATCAGTTCGGAGTCAGTTGCTCCGTAAATTTTTAGCTTTAGATGTTCAGTATTTGGGATTGCAGTTCGTTTCCTATCTAGTCAACATGCTTACCCACCTTTGAGGATGAATATTCCCAAGGGGGAGATATTGTAATACCCCAAAAGTTCCTAAAATCATACCCGAGTATTGAAATTGAGAAAGAAGGAAAATTCACACCAGGTCACAGAACGACTTATCTGGTAACTCATTAAGTCACTTAATGGATCGTCCAGTGACCCGTTAAATAGGTTCTAAGTTGGAAGAATGAGAGTTTTTCTCTGGGACTTGATGGGTAGGGCGACGAGTCTTCGTGTCACTCCACGAGTCGTGGTGTCCCTCATTAAGTGTGAGAGAGGAGGAATTAGTGGTATTGGTAACGGATGGAGGGACGAGTCATCGTGCACCTAATGACTCGTCAAGTGGCCCATGGGGAAAATAAGTTCACTAAATGAAGATTTTTCTAGTGAAGGTAACAAGCAAGGACCACGAGTCGTTAGTGGACCCAACAACTTGTTAAGTCCCTCGTGATGACTGGCAGTATCATTTTTCATACGAAATTAGTAAGGGCGTTTTTGCAAATCCTAAGCTCCTAATCCCTAAAAAATGTCGTTTTAATATTTGAAAGAGGTGTATTAAGAAGGGTTAAGACTATTCTAATCGTTCCCCTCCCACGCATGCAGGTCTAGACCTCTCCATTAAAGATCAAGCCTAGAACCCTTCAAGTTCTTCTTCAAATCTCTTGGGCTTTCAAAGACAAGTGTAGATTTAGTTCTCCCAGGTATGTGAGTCCATGGATGAGGGTTCCTTCCACTCTCATGCTCACAATTTTCCTCAATTCTATGAATTCAAGTTCTAGATCAAGCTTACTTATGGGGTTTTATCCTAATTTTATGAAATTCTCCATGATTTATTTATGGGTAAATTCCTTTCATGTTTCAAAGTATGTGTAAGATTCATGGGAAGGTTTTATATCTATTTGATTATAAATTCATGATTACAAATTTTACAAAATTATGTCCAATTATGCAAGTTCATGAAAAGTCTAGTTTATGATTCATGATTTCAAGTATGATGCAGTATCTAACATGTATTGATGTTACAAATTTTCCATGTATGAATATATGATTTTTACATATGAAGTCTATTACAAGAATCCATGATTTTAAGATTTGGGCAAGCCCCCTCATGTTAAGTATGTTTTCATGATTTAGCCAAGGCTAACAAGATCAACTTATCATATGTTTTGGAGTAAAGAATTCCACTACAACTTATGATATGTTATGGAGTCAAGACTCCCCATGTTCAGATTTTAGACTATGCATGTAGTTATGATTTTAGCTTTATTGAAAAATGATGGGAGCATTATGCATGTGTTTGGGAGCAGTGTCTAGCACTGAGTAGGCTTGGGATTTCAAGTTTCCCCGGTCTCAAAACTACGTGCCAAAGTGTATATGTATATGTGTGTGTGTGTGTGTGTGTGTGTGTGTGTGTATATATAGGGGTCTCTCAAGAGAGTTTTCCCTACCTCCAAGGGGCCTTCTACTTGATATCGATGTCATGGTAGCGTCTTTAGCCCTGACAAGATTATGGACGGCTCTGCCCACTTGAGTGTGATAGTTGGGGCATCATCTAAGCTCTATCATGATGGTGTCGGTTATTGACGAGTCTCCCATTGTTACTCATGATTTCAGTTATGCATGTTTATGACATATGATACTATGTTTTCAGCAGGTCTGACCCAATGATCAATTTATAAGCTTTTACTTATGATTTCATTTATGGCAAGCCCTATGATTCTATTTTCAGCTTTGGGTCATTCTATTTAGATATGAAATTTTAGTTTATGGCTATACATGTTTTCAGATACCAATCTGTAGTTCCTCTCTCTCATGATCTTATAATTTATGTTATGTGCATGATTTCAATTATACTTACTCAACCTGTTTTTCTTACCTTACATACTCAGTACATTCCAAGTACTGACCACATACTCTATGTTGTATCATTTCGTGATACCGGTCCGAGCTATCAGACTCAGCCACGCCATTAGTCCTTCTTTCGTATCAGTTCAGTTTAGCCAGTATTGGTGAATCCTCATCTTCCGAGGATATTTAGTTAAGTTTTTTGTTTTGATATTCAGTCTCAAACTTTAGAGCTAGTTAGGGGTGTTGTCCCATCAGCTCATCAGACAGTTTAGAGGCTTATCAGATATTTATGTGGATATTCAATCTTGTCGAGCGTTGACTCTTCTTATTCTTTATGATTGATATGCATACATACTTCTTCTTATTAATGTTCAGTTTATCAGTTTTCATTAATTTATGCTCTTTAGATATTATGTTCATGTCATGGATCGACTTGGAGAATTCATTGTTCTAGGTTTCGTGTCTCAGTCCAGATCTATGTTCGGGTATGACCCATTGGTAGGTTTCATGATTATAGGTTTTAGTCGTACCTAGGTGTCTTAAATTGAACCTCACATACGATATGGGGTGGGTATACTTTGACGCTCGGGTTTCCCAATTTTCTGAGGTCATGAGTTATAGTGTCGAGTTTGATAGTAGGTGCCACTTACAACCAGTAAGTTGGTCATATATGGACACCATGTCTTAAAAAGTAGCTTAGTATTTAGGGACTTCCATCCACACTTCATGTATGGTTCATATGTCACATTTATGGCCATACATTCCTATGAACTTAGAATGAAGCACTCCTCTTAGTAAGCTCGTTTGTGGTCCAGGTATGGTCTATATGCCACTTTTATGGTCGTACCTTGTGTCGTACATTAATCTATAGTCTTCAAGTTTGGTTCCTTCAATTTATAATCAACTCCACTCTTGTGTAATAACACCACGCTTCAAAATTAGATCTTAACTCATATGTATAATTGTATCCTCTTGGTTTGTGTCGGTTTCTCGTATTCAATAGGACAAACCATAGCTTGTCAGGTATGGAGGTGTTACACCTTGGGGTGTACCATTCCTGTTTGTTCAAGAGTTCTTTAAGAATGTGTATATATTTTCTCCAAGTTAACAAAGTCACCATTAAAAATAAGTTTTCACTACCTAGAATAGATGATTTGTTTAATCAATTGTTGGGTGCCAAATATTTCTCCAAAATTGATTTGAGCTTCAGATATCACCAATTAAAAATTAGAGAAAAAGATGTTCCAAAGATAGCTTTCTAGACTCAATATGGGCACTTTGAGTTTCTTGTAATGTCGGTCGGATTGAATAATGCCCCAGCAACCTTTTTGGACTTAATGAACATGCTCTTCAAATATTTCTTATATATATATATTTGTGATTGTGTTTATAGATTATATCTTAATATATTCATATGGCAAAGAGGACCATGCAAATCATCCAGAGCAATGTTATAGACACTTAAACATCACTAGTTATATGCCAAGTTCTTCAAGTGTGAGTTCTAGTTAAACTACATAGAATTTCTTATACATGTGGTCTCCAATGAGAGTATTAGAATGGAATTCCAGAAGATTGTGGTCACGAAGAGTTGGCCTAGACCTACGACTCCTAAAAAGATTTAAAGTTTTTTTAGGTCTATTAGGTTATTGACAAAGATTTATGGAGGAGTTTTCCTCTATGTCTGTTGCACTGACCAAGTTGACTCAGAAAGCAAACAAATTCCAATGGTCAGAGGCATATGAAAAGAGCTTCCAGGAGTTGAAAAACAGATTGACTTCTGCACCCCTGTTGACCTTATCAAATGAAGTGAAGAGGTATGCTATATATAGTAATATTTCAATAGTTGGCTTGGATTATGTTTTGAACCAACATGGGTAAGGTAATTGCATATGCTTCTAGGTAGCTTAAGAAGCATGAAAATATACTATCCAAGCATGACTTAAAATTAGCGAAAATTGTATTTGTATTAAAGATGTGGAATCATTACCTATATGGAGTCCATATTTATATATTCACAAATCACAAGAGCCTTCAGTATATCTTCTAGCAGAGAGCTAAATCTGATGCAGATGGTGCAGTAGTTGTTCAAAATAGTATTGAGTCTTCCTTAGTAGCAAAAGTGAAAGAAAGGAAATATGATGGTCCCTTGTTACTTCAGCTGAAAGAGGGGATGTATCGACTGAGGAAGTAATTAAGGCATGCAAGGCTATCCCACATGTAGGAATTCTATTGTTCTTCCACATGCTATATTATTCAAAAAGCCAATAAATTCTCCTTTATAAGACGAGTAAGGTTAAATATAACATAATTCTTTTGTTTATGTAAATTCACTATGAACACCATGTACTCTTATGAAACCCTTTATATTCTCATTATTATCTTATTTCACGCGTCTTACAATTTTTACATCAAATACCGGAATTATGATTTCAAAAGAAAAAAAATTATGATAAACATGAAATATGACTTTTCTTCTAAGGGAAAAACTTTATCATTTTCTATGATATGATGAACATATCCATGATGAACAAACTATGAAATATGATTTATGAGTCTGTGAGCTAAATGATATCACGTAATAAAATGATATTAATATTGATAAGCGAGAAGGCATGCATGCTCGAACCTATGTATGCCAACATTGGATATAGATCGTTCCATTGATTCAGGTGAATCCTCTAGGTTGCCTCGATGTGGTATTATTATGGATTTCATGCTAGGAAATACATTATATTTGTTTCATACCCTAGCTAGATATGGACTCATGTAGCTGATCAGGCAGAGATCAGACTCTATATCCTCACATGGTAGACTATGTTAGTTAAATTAAGAAACTCCTATAATGAACTAATAAATGATGAAAGATGGAAACTTACGATCGACCTGATGATTTTTAAATCCTTTGATTTTTTCCATGCAATGATTGTGATTCTTCGATTGTCCTTTTAATTCATATACTTTTATTATGCTTCTTTATGTCATATTACATATGGTATAATTCAATATGTACTAACAATTCTTTTGTTGGAGGTGTTACATTTAAATGATGCAGATTCAGTAATTTAGGAGAGTCAGGCTACACGTTATGCAACACCCCAAAAATCCTTGGGACTAGCCTTCGGACTTAAAATGTGATCATGCAGAAAACTAGGAAAAAAGCCTCAGTAAGAGTCACAATATGACTCGTAGGACAGTGGTACAAGTCATAGTAGGACCAGTAACAGGAGAATTAGGGAAATAGTATCGGTGGCTAGGAGAAACCACGACTGCATGTCACGATACGTACCACCATGGTATGGATCATATTGACCAGTCGTGGAAAAGTTTAGGGAAGATGTTATGAGTTCTAGGAAAAACAACGAGCCAAGGTATGACTCGTGGTAGGCGGGTACGGGTCGTACCATCAAATTATGATTTGAGTTTCAAAGAAATGTTCAAAAGGCTCTGAGGAAGCTGCGAATCCTAGTAAGACCGTAGTAAAATCTCACGAATCATGGTATACTTCTGTGGAAAACTTCAGAGAATGGTGTTGAGCAGTGACCCTAACCACGGACGTCAGTACGGATTGTATGATCCTGATACGACTCGTAGGTTGAGTCGTATCACCTGATCGGTTGAATTTTAATAACAGTTTCCAGGGGCATTTTTGTAAAATCCTAAGATTCTAACTCCTAAACTACATTGTATTGGGAACATTTAGAAGGGCATTTAGGGTATTAGATGATCCTCTCTCCTCATTCATTTAAAAAAAACCCTGGACAACTAGTTCTAAGCAAGAGCTAGGGCATCTATCTTTTCTCAGACTTTCCAAGCTAAGTCTCAGGGATCCTTCTCCAGGTTTGTGGGACTTCAACTTCAATAGGGGTTTCCTTTCACCCTTGTGTCCCAAAATCTCCAGTAACCCTAGTCTTAATAAATTCTACAAATCAAGACCTAGGGTTTCCCAGTCAGCCTTAGAATTTCTTAATCTTGATAATTCTTTAAGTGTACATGACTACTACTAGATGAACTTCATGTTTTGGTTCAATTATATAGTATGTTATTCCTAGTCTTAATCTTACAATGCTCTCTCTCTTGTAATGAAACTTGCATGATTTAGAACTCAGATATGAATGTTGTATTGTCATGATATTTTTACTCGAATTATGAATGTTAATATAGATGCATGAATGGAAAGTTAATGCTTTAGTATGTTAAGTCTTATAATTTCAGTCAATACTCGGTATACTTAGTATCCTCTAGAAATTTCAACTAATCAGTTTGATTTTTATCAATCTTTTGAGAAACTTAGTAAACTCAGTAGTATCAGTTTATCAGCTTGTTAATAATTCTTTAGACTGTTACGATGCTTTCAGATAAAGAAGCTCTGACAAGTCTTAGAACATAGTTTCTTTCAGGTCCTTAGACTCTCAGAATACTTTAGATAAGTAGTTCTGACCTAGTCTCAGGACATCATTTTTGAGCTATCAACACAATTAGACACATTTAGGATTTCCAGTGGGAGTAGTACTTAGAACCGAGCGGGTCGGGGTTCAGCGCACCCAGGTTCCCAGAATTATGTTTCCACCGTAGGTTATTAGCCTGAACTAGCATAGACAATGATCACTTAGTTCAACCACTATACCATGGAAAGGTACAGTGGGCCTTTTTCGATGGGAGGTATATATCAAACTCCATGTTTAGCTCACGTGGTTATATGTTGGTTATAGTTTCTCCCACAGTACAGTTCAGTTCAGTACAGTCATGATTCTCAGTCCAATCCAGATCTTCAGATTTTAGTCTATTTTATAGTATTACAGTTAGCTTACTATTACTTAGTATATGTGTGTTTTAGTTCCTTCTCGCATACTCATTACATTCAAAGTACTGATCACATACTTTTATGTGCTATATTATTTTATGATATAGGCTCAAGTACCCAGCCTCAGCACTGCAGCTAGTCTCTAGATGATTCCCTAGCAGCTTTAATGGTGAGTCCTCATCTAGTGAGGGCTGAAGTTTCATTCTCAGTTGTACTTCTTATTTAGTTTTAGACATTAGAGTTAGTTAGGCATTTTTCCTAGTAACTTATCAGTTTATTTTAGTAGGCTTTTAGATATATTTATAGATTAAGTATGGATTTTTAGAGTGTATTCAGATTTTATTATTATTAAGTATTTGTTTATTTCTTTAGTTCGCTTCTACTTTATTATTATTATTATTATTATTATTTTTTTCAATAGATCAATCTTAGTAGAAGTATAGTTTACCATGGGTTTGCTTGGGGTCACTTGTGATCCTAAGTACCGTGTCATATCCAGGGTGTGAAGTCGGGTGATGAAAAACTTGGTAACAGAACATCAGGTTTAGTGTATCCTAGGATGTCTGAAATTCGCATCAAGTAGAGTCCTTTTCATGGGTATGAAGCATGCCACACTTATGAGGGGGAGTCTACAAGGAATTTTTAGGAAAATTCCCTTTCTTGAAGATTCTTGTCATGCGCAAAAGGGTTGTTCTCTAAAATGTCCTCCTAACTCGTGCTTTATCCTTTTAACCTAATGATGACTCTCAAAAGAGGAAAGGGAAGGAGGACCGGAAATGATAACTAGCTGGCTCCACCAGCTCTAGCGGCCCCTCAGGACGATCAAGTTCTCATATAGAGTTTCGGGTTGCTATTCAGATGCTATCTCAGGCGATAACCAACTAGGTTAACCAGCAAATCGTCATGCTAAATAATAATGGGTCTGCAGCTGCTGCCAGAGTCCGAGATTTTATTCGGATGATCCCCCAGTATTTCACGAATCTAAAGTAGATGAGGACCCACAGGAATTAAGTGATGAGGTCCAGAAGATCACCCAAATCGGGGGTGTTACCTCTGCGGAAAGTGCTGATCTGGATGCCTACCAATTGAAAGGGGTGGCTCAGATTTGGTACAAGTAGTGGAAGGAAGGAAGGAGGGTTAGTGTAGGCCTGGTGGAATGGGATGAGTTTGTGACTGCATTCCTAGACAGGTTCTTTCCCCTGGAGTTAAGGGAAGCTAAGGCTGTTGAGTTTATAAACTTAAGGTAGAACGATATGACAGTACAAGAGTACGCATTAAAGTTCACTCAACTGTCAAGGTATGCTCCTGAAATGGTTGTTGAGCCAAGGGCTCGTATGCTTAAGTTCATGAATGGCTTATAGGACTTGGTGGTTATGGAGTGCATAACTGCTATGCTCATCAAAGACACAGATATCTCCAATCTCATCATCCATGCATAGCAAATAGAGGCGGAGAAACTAAAAGAGATAGAAAGGGAAAGTAAACGGGCGAGGACAGGTCAGTTTGAGTATTCCCACCAGAGGTCAGGCGGTGGTAATCTCCCCCAACAGCAGCAACAGAGGCCTCCAACATATTCTTTAGCCAATGCTTCATCTTCGAAGTCCAATAAGGATAGGAGAGTTAGGATATAAGGCTTCCAATCCCAGAGCCATGTCTCCAGCAGTCGCACTTTTCCAACATGTCCTAAGTGTGGTAAGAACCATCCGGGGGAGTGCCTTCTAGGCAAGGATGGTTGTTTTTGGTTTGGCTAGTTGGGCAGATTGAGGGATTGCTCGTTAGAAGGACGAGGAAAATCCCAATCCACCACATTAGCAGCTCTTCCAGATCATCTAGCTCAACAGGATGCTACCTCAGGTACAGGTGGCGGTTAGCACCAAAACCATTTTTATGCTTTATCCTACCATCAGGACCAGGAGAACTCACCTGACATAGTGACTGGTATGTTATGTCTCTTTCAGATAGATGTGTATGCTTTACTAGATATGAAGCCACACTTTCCTTCTTGACTTCTTACATTATTGTACAGTTTGATATAAGTCTGGAAATTCTCTCAGAGCCGTTTTCAGTCTCTACTCTAGTTGAGGAGTAAGTTAGAGCAAGCCGGGTGTATAGGGATTATCCGGTTACAATATTGCATAAAGTCACCTCAGTTGATCAAGTAGATCTATATATGGTGATTTTGACCTTATTCTTGGCATGGAATGGCTACATTCTTGCTATGCCTTAGTTAACTATAGAACCAAAGTTGTTAGATTTCAGTTTCCTAATGAACCAGTCCTAGAGTGTAAGGGTAGTACTTCAGCGGCTAAGGGTCAATTTATCTTATACCTTATGTCTGGGAAAGTGATTGCTAAGGGGTGCATTTATCACTTTGTAAGGGTCAAATATTCTAGTTTCGAGACCCCGACACTTCAGTCAGTTCCAATTGTAAATGAGTTTCCTGAAGATCTCCCCGGAATCCCTCCTGAGCGGGAAATAGGCTTCGACATAAACCTTCTTCTAGATACCCATCCTATCTCTATTCCTCCTTATAGAATGACTCCAACTGAGCTTAAGGAGTTGAAGGAATAGTTGAAAGACCTTCTATACAAGGGCTTCATCAGATCCAGTATCCCTCCATAGGATGCCCAATCCTATTCGTGCGAAAGAAAAATAGTACACTTAGAATGTGCATTGGCTCTCATCAGCTAAACAAACTCATAGTCAAGAACAGGTATCCTCTACCCAAGATTGATAACTTGTTTGACCAACTTTAGGGAGCTAGTTATTTTTCCAAGATAGATCTCTGATCAGGATACCACTAGCTCAGGGCTAGAGAATGTGACATTCCAAAAATAGCGTTCAGGACTCGGTATGATCACTATAAATTTGTAGTTATGTCTTTTGTACTAACCAATGCTCCTTCAGCTTTTATGGATCTGATGAACAAGGTATTCAAGCCATACCTGGATATGTTCGTTATTGTCTTTATTGACTATACTCTAGCTTACTCCCAAACAGAGGAGGAGCATGCAGACCATTTGAGAATAGTTTTGCATACTCTCAGGGACTAACAGTTGTTCGCCAAATTCAGCAAGTGTGAATTCTAGCTAAACCAGTTGCCTTCTTCAACCATGCGGTCTCCATATAGGGTATTCAGGTGGATCCTCAAAAGATTGCGGCAGTCAAGGACTGGCCAAGACCCACTTCTCCATCACACATTAGGAGTTTCTTAGGTCTAGCCAGTTATTACAGATGGTTTATTGAAGAATTCTCCTTCATTTCCTCCCCTTTGACCAAACTAATTCAAAAGAAGGTGAAATTCCAGTGGTTTGATGCATGTGAGAAGAGCTTTCAGGAACTGAAGACTCGACTCACCACAACCCTAGTTCTAACTCTACCAGAAGTTTCAAATGGGTTTTTGATCTATTGTGATGCCTCCAAAGTTGGCCTTGGTTGTGTTCTGGTGCAGTATGGTAAGGTGATAGCTTATGCTTCCAGGAAACTCAAGGTCCATGGGAAGAACTATCTGACTCACGATCTTGAGCTAGCAGCGGTAGTATTTGCTTTAAATATTTGGAGGAATTGCCTTTATGGAGTTCATGTTGATGTTTTTACTTATCACAAGAGTCTACAATATGTGTTCAGTCAAAAGGACCTGAATCTGCATCATAGAAGGTGGTTAGAGTTGTTGAAAGAATACAAAATGAGCAATTTTTTGTCAATCAGGCAAGGCCAATATAGTGGCTGATGCCCTCAATAGGATGTCTATGGGAAGTGTTGCTCGTGTCGAAGAGGGTAAAAGGGAACTGGCAAAAGTATATCCACAGGCTAGCTCAGTTAGGAGTCTAATTGGTTGACTCAACAGAAGGTGGAGTTGTATTCCAGAGTGGGTCAGAATCCTCCCTGGTGGTAGAGGTTAAGTAAAAGTAGGATGAAGACCCAATTTTGCTCAAGTTGCAGGAAGCAGTCCTAAGGAAAGAGATGGAAGCATTCTCCAAATGGGCAGATGGGGTGCTCCGTTATCAGGGTAGGTTGTGTGTTCCAGATGTAAATGACTTGAGGCAACAAATACTAATGGAAGCTCATAGAACCAGGTACTCCATCTACCCAGGTGCCACCAAGATGTACCGAGATCTACGGAAAGTCTACTGGTGGAATGAAATGTAAAAGGACATTATAGAATTTGTGGCTAAGTGTCCAAACTACCAACATATAAAGGTTGAACATCAAAGACCTGGGGGTATGACTCAGGATATCAGTATTCCTACTAGGAAGTGGGAAGAGATAAATATGGACTTCATCACAGGTTTACGTCATACTCGCCAACAACATGACTCAATTTGGGTGGTGGTAGACCAGATGACTAAGGCGACACATTTCATACCAGTTAAAATCACAAACTCAGTAGAGGATTATGCTAGACTGTACATTTAGGAGTTAGTTAGAGTACATGGGGTTCCCTTATGTATTATTTTGTATAGGGGTACTCAGTTCACCTCGCACTTCTGGAAGTCATTTTAGAAGGGACTTGGTACTCAGGTCAAGCTCAACACAACTTTTCACCAACAGACAGGTGGCTAGGCTGAGCAGACTATTTAGACTTTGGAGGATATGTTAAGGACTTGCATGATTGATTTCAAGGGCAGCTAGGATGATCACCTACCTCTCATAAAGTTTGTGTACAACAACAACTACAACTCCAGTATTTAGATGGTCCCTTTTGAGACATTATATGGTAGGAGGTACAGATCTCCAATAGGATGGTTTGAGGTTAGTGAAGCTACCTTAATAGGACATTATTCAGAATATGATGATATGCAGAAGGTTCATCTTATCAGGGAACGATTGGGAACAACTCAATGTCAACAAAAATCATATGCAGATATAAGGAGAAAGGAGTTAGAGTTTGTTGTGAATGATTGGGTATACCTGAAAATCTCACGTATGAAGGGGGTGATGAGATTTAGGAAGAAAGGAAAGCTCAGTCCCCAGGTATGTTGGTCCTTACAAAATCTTGAGACGCATTGGCAGTGTGGCTTATGAGTTAGAATTTCCTGCGGAGTTAGCATCAGTACCCCAGTCTTCCATGTGTCCTTGTTGAAGAAATGCCTCAATGACCCGACCTCAATAGTGCCTTTAGAAAGCATTGGTGTAAAGGACGACCTCTCTTACAAAGAAGTTCTAGTTCAAATCCTAAACCGTCAGGTCTATAAGTTGAGAAACAAGGAGGTCGCTTTAGTAAAGGTTTTATGGAGGAACCAGCTAGTTGAGGGAGCTACATGGGAAGCAGAAAGCGGACATGATGACTAAAAACGCTCACCTATTCTCTTCCAACTCAATATCAACATCAGGTACTAAATTCCTCTTAAGTACTTTATACATTTCCTTACCCTTAATCTCTATCCATGTTTTAAGGTGCACTTTAGTAGCATAACTCAGTCTAATATGTCTATCTCAGTTCGAAGTCAGTGACTTATTCAATAATCAGTTATTAATTTTCAGTTCGGGATTGCAATTCTTTCTCCAGTTTCCAGCATACTTAGTCTTCATTAGAGGATAAATGTTCCTAAGGGGGAGATGTTGTAACACCCCAGAAATCCCTGGGACTAAACATCAGACTTAAAATGTGATCATGATGAAAATTAGGAAAAAGGCCTCAGTATGAGTCACAGAACGACTCGTAGGACAGTGGTACAAGTCGTACCAGGACTCATAATAGGAGAGTTAGGGAAACAGTTTGGGTGACTAGGAGAAACCACGACTGCATTTCATAATTCGTATAACCATGGTATGGATCATACTGACTAGTCATGGAAAAGTTCAGGGAAGGGGTCAGGAATTTTGGAAAAAAACAACAAGCCATGGTACGACTCGTGGTGGGCGGGGTCATACCATCCAGTCGTGATTTTTATTTCAAAGAAATGTTCAAAAGGCATTGAGGAAGATATAAATCATAGTAAGACCCGTAGTTAGATCTCATCAGTCATGGTAGAATTTCGTGGAAAACTTTAGAGAATGGTGTTAAGCAGGGCCCCTAACCACGGACATTAGTACGAATCATATGATCCTGGTACGACTCGTAGGTTGAGTCGTATCACCTCATGGACATAATTTTAATAACGGTTTTCAGGGGAATTTTGGTAAAATTGTAAGATCGTAACTCCTAAATTACGTCGTATTGGGAATATTTAGAAGGGGATTTAGGGGATTAGACGACCCCCTCTCCTTATTCTTTCAAAAACACACAGATAACCCAGACAACTAGTTCATTACAAGAGCTAGGGCATCCATCTTTTCTCAAACCTTCCAAGCTAAGTCTCAGGTATGCTTCTTCAGGTATGTGGGACTTCAACAAGGGTTTTCTTTCACCCTTGTATCCCAAAATCTCCAGTAACCCTAGTCTTAAAAAATTCTACAAATCAAGACCTAGGTTTTCCTAGTCAGCCAAAAAATTTCTTAATCTTGATAATTCTTTAAGTGTACATGACTACTATTAGCTGAACTTCATGTTTTGGTTCAATTATACAATATTTTATTCCTAGTCTTTATCTTTAACATGATTTCTCTCTTGTAATGGAACTTGCATGATTTATAACTCAAATATAAATGTTGTATTGTCATGATATTTTTACTCTAAGTATGAATGTTAGTGTAGAAGCATGAATAAAAACTTAATACTTTCGTATGTTCAGTCTCAAAATTTCAGTCAGTACTCAGTATACTTAGTATCCTCCAGAAATGTCAACTGATTAGTTTCACTTTTATTAGTCTTTTGAGAAACTTAGTAAACTTAGTAGTTTTAGTTTATTAGCTTGTTAGTCGTTCTTTAGACTGTTATGATGCTTTCAGATAAAGAAGCTCTGACAAGTGTTAGAATATAGTTTCTTTCAGGTCCTTAGACTTTCAAAAACTTCAGACAAGTAGTTTTGACTTAGTCTTAGGACATTACTTTCGAGTTATTAGCACAGTTAGATATATTTTTGGTTTTCAGTGGGAGTAGTACTTAACACCGATCGAGCCAAGGTTCAGTGCACTCAGGTTCCCAGAACTACGTTGCCACTATAGGTTATTAGCCCGAATGGGCCTAGACAGTGATCACTCAGTTCAACCACCTATACCCTGGCAAGGTACAGTGGGCCTTCTCCGATAGAGGGTATACATCAGACTCCATTTTTAGCTTACGTGGTTACATGCTGCCGGTTATAGTTTCTCGCACAATATAGTTCAGTCCAGTACAATCATGATTCTCAGTCCCGTCCAGATCTTCAGATTTTAGTCTATTTTTATAGTACTATAGTCAGCTTACTGTTACTCAGTATATGTCTGTTTTAGCTCTTTCTCGCATACTCAGTATATTCAAAGTACTGATCACATACTTTTATGTACTATATTATTTTATGATATAGGCTCACGTACCCAGTCTGAGCATTGCATCTAGTCTCTCGACGATTTTCCAGTAGTTTTAGTGGTATCATGACTCAAGTCTATACCTTGGACGAGACATGGTACTTGGAATCACAAGTAACCTTAATCCTACCCTATGGTCTATCATAACACTGGAAATCTGTGCAAACATATGCGGAAGCTTTAAATAATAAAATCATTTAAGAAAAACTGAGTTGACAAGAGTCAATACATTTGAAATAAAACAAATAACACCAACGATCTGAATCTATGTCTGAAAGCCATCTACTAATGATGAGTTGCTAGGACAAGCCCCTAGCTAACTCTAAAGTCTAACAAAAAGAAAATAACTGAAAAATAAAATATTATCCTTGAAAGATGAGGACTCACCACGGCTGCTGCTGATATCACCTGAAGGAATCTACTAACGGTGGTGAGGCTGAGAACCTACGCTTGTATCATGATACGATACAACATAGAAGGTATTCGTTAGTACTTTGAATGTATTGAGTAAGTGAGAGATAATATAAACATGAAGAACAAGTAAAAAAACTGTAATGACATGTAATGACCAACTGAAATATTTAAAACTGAACAACATAAATATAACTGAGATGGTCAATAATGACCCTGATTGATGGTCATAGACACGTCCTGAATCTGAAATACTAAGCTGAGCTAAACTGAAACTGTACTAAATAGTGGGAGAGTCTATAACCGATATATAACCAAGTGAGCTAGACATTGAGTTCAATGTATACGCCCCATCGATAGGACCCAAAATACCTTGTTAGGGTATAAAGGCATGAACTGGGTGATCACAAGTTTGGGACCATAAGGCCAATAAAATAACTTACGGTGGCAACGTAGTTTTGGGAACTTGGGTACGCTGGAGTCCCGGTCCACTAGGTGCTAAGTCCTACTTCCACTGGATAGTCCTAGTCTAGCTACTAAGATGATATCTCAAAACTGGGGTCCAAGAATAAATCAGAGATACTTATCTGGAAGTACCTGAGAGTCTTATCAGACTAGATTCTGTAATAGGTGTTCTAAAACTGGCTAAAGCTGCTTATCTGGAAGTGCCGTAACCGTCTAAATAACATTCTAAAGCTGAAGCTGGTGGTTCTAAAAATGGTTAGAGCTGCTTATCTGGAAACATCGTAACTGTCTAAAGAATCAACTAAATATCTAATAACTGATAACTAATTCTGCTGAATGACATCTGGGAGGCACCACTGACACCTCAAGAAAAGAATATAGTCAAACTAATCAGCTGACATTTATGAAAATACTGAGTAGGCTAGTATTCTAATTGAAATAGGACTAGCATGAACTGACTATGAAAATCAACTGATATTAACAACATGAAAATCCCAACACTGATAGAATAAAGAAACATGAATAAGAAATCAAATATGCAAGACTCTAATTTACTGCATTCAAAAGCTAGGGCTAATATACCTTCTTTACGAGAACAAGTAACAACATGATAGCTAGATAGTGGAATTTTAGTAACAATTAACATGAATAATATTCCACACAATATAGACAGAATCTGGCTGAACATTCATTCACATTCGAAAACTCAGGGACTAGAACTGATAAGAAAGTTTAGATGAATTTTTTGGGCACAAGGGAAGGGAAATTCCCTTGTTAAATTCTCACATACCTGGTGAAGAAATCCCATAGAAAATATCTTGAGAATCTAAGAAGAAAAGTAGATTATCATAGCTTCTGTTCTAAGTTTTTCTGAGAAAGTTTTATGATCTAACTTCTGAGGGAATGAGAGGAGTTAAGTATATTGTCAACTACCCCTCTAAGTTTGCTGAAAATAACCCAACATGACGTATTTTAGGGATTTAAAAGATTAGAAATTACTAAAATATCCCTGGGATAAAAATCTAAAAAACTGCTGACAGGAACCAACAGGTCACTCAATGAGTCGTTGGTTGAGACCACGACTCGTTAGGACCAGTCGTTGGTCCTAGGAATGGGTTCTTGGCTTACTAGAAATGGCAACGAGTTGAGACCACGAATCATTGGAAGGACCAATGGGTTTTTGGTACCTCCCGTTGTCACTAGAAGGAGAAACCTAGAAGCCCTGATAACGAGTGACACAACGACTCGTTGGTAGAACTAACAGGTCATTGTATCGACTTGTCGTCTCCACTGGAAAAGCGTTAGAATTTCTAGACTTGTCACCACGAGTGCACACAATGGGTCGTTGTTGCCACTCATTGTCACTGAAGGAGACACCTAGGATCTGCAACTAATGACTCACACCATGAGTCATTGTATCACATGATGACTCATTGGTTGACTCATGGGTTCCTGGAAAAGGAATCA
Organism: Datura stramonium; assembly: GCA_018107945.1. Classification (NCBI taxonomy): domain Eukaryota; kingdom Viridiplantae; phylum Streptophyta; class Magnoliopsida; order Solanales; family Solanaceae; genus Datura; species Datura stramonium. The sequence continues at coordinate 65,354 of JACEIK010000728.1, forward strand.
CTAGGTTCTGAGCTGGGGATGCAACGAGTGATAGGACGACTCATTGTTTCTCACAATGGGTCGTTCTATGTCCCGTTGGTTCCCAAAGGGTTATGGCAGGGCTGACCACAACCCAGATAATGGGTCGTTGGATCTGATAACGACTCATTGTCTCAGTCGTTCTGAGGCAAAAATTTCTGGTTTCTTCGGAGTTTTTTTGCAAGGTCTGAGTTTGTTCTTGGAAAGTTTTGGGGTGTTACAATATCTCCCCCTTGGGATCATTCGTCCTTGAATGAAGGGTAAAACTGCTGGAAAACTAGGAAAAGAGCTGCGATTCCCAGACTAAGACTATAAACTGATTTATGAAGTAATGAATGACTCCAAACTGACTTAACCATGCTAACAGAGTTGATGCAACTAGGATGCATATTGAAAATCTAAATAGAGCTGATGAGTACGGAACTGAACAGAGTATTGAGGAGGAATTTAGTATCTGATGCTGGAGTTAAACTGGAAGGGAATAAATGAGTGTATTTAGCCATCATGTCTACTTCTGCCATCCATGTGGCTCCATCAACTAGCTGGTTCCTCCACAAGACTTTCACTGAAGCGATTTCCTTGTTCCTCAGCTTACGAACCTGACGGTCTAGGATCTAAATTGGGACCTCTTCGTAAGAGAGACTATCCTTCATTCCCATACTGTCTAATGGAACAATTGAGCTTATATCACTGATGCACTTCTTCAATAGTGACACATGGAAGACTGGGTGCACAGATGCTAACTTTGGAGGTAATTCTAACTCATATGCCACGTTTCTAATTCTCCTCAGAATCCTATAGGGTCCCACATATCTTATACTGAGTTTCCCTTTCTTTCTAAACCTCATCACCCCCTTCATGGGTGAAATTTTTAGGTAAACCCAATCATCTACCGCAAATTCCAACTCTCTCCTCCTCACATCAGCATAAGATTTCTGCTGGCTTTGCGCTATTTTCAACCTTTTCCTTTTAAGTAGCACCTTTTGCATAGCTTCATGAATTGAGTCTGGTCCTATCAAGGAATATTTACCAACCTCAAAACACCCTATAGGAGACCTACACCTCCTACCATATAATGCCTCAAACGAGGCTATCTGAATACTGGAGAGGTAGCTATTGTTGTACGCAAACTCGATGAGAGATAGGTGATCATCCCAACTGCCCTTTAAATCGATCACACAAGCTATCAGCATATATTCTAAGGTCTAAATATTCTAATCAACTTTTCCATCTGTCTGAGGATGAAAAGATGTTTTGATCTTGACCAGGGTACCGAGTTCTTTCTGAAACGACTTCAAGAAATGTGAAGTGAATTGGGTACCTCTATCTGAAATAATGGACAGGGGAAACCCATGCAGTCTGACTAGCTCCCAGATATATAGCATAGCATAATCCTTAGCCAAGTCTGTAGTTTTAACTGGGAGGAAATATGCTGACTTGGTCATCTGATCTACTATCACCCAAATCGATTCATGCTGCCGGCGAGTATGAGGTAGACCTATAATAAAGTCCATATTCACTTCTTCCCACTTCCATGTGGGTATGCTGATATCCTGAGTCATACCCCCCGATCTCTGATGTCCCACTTTAACCTGCTGGCAGTTCGGGCACTTAGCCACAAATTCTGCAGTGTCTCTTTTTATGCCGTTCCACCAGTAAATATCCCGTAGATCACGATACATCTTAGTGGAACTTGGATGGATAAAATATCTGGAGTTGTGTGCTTTCTCCAGTATCTGTTGTCTCAAGTCACCTACATCCGATACACATAACCTGCCCTAGCAATGGACCACACCATCTCCCCATTTGGAGAAAGCCTCCACTTCTTTTCTGAGAACTGCTTCTTTTAGCTTATGCAGTATGGGATCTTCATCTTGCCTTGACCTAACTTCAACAACTAATAAGGAATCTAATCCACTTTGCATTACTACTCTGCCCTCAGCTGAATCAACCAATTGTACTCCCAACCGAGCTAACTTGTGAATATCCTTAACCAGTTCTTTTCTACTCTCTTCAACATGAGCCACGCTCCCCACAGACATTCTTCTTAGGGCATCAACCACCACATTGGCCTTGCCCAGGTGGTATAGCACAGTCATGTTGTAATCCTTCAATAGCTCCAACTACCTTCTCTGATGGAGATTCAAGTCTTTCTGACTAAACACATACTGAAGGCTCTTATGATCGGTGAAAACATCCACTTGAGCTCCATAAAGATAATGCCTCCATATTTTCAAGGCAAACACCACTACTTCCAACTCAAGGTCATGAGTCAGATAGTTCTTTTCATGAACCTTGAGCTATCTGGAGGCGTAAGCTATCACCTTACCTTGCCGTATCAGAACGCAACCGAGTCCAACTCTGGAAGCGTCACAATACACCACGAACCCATCTGTTCCTTCTGGTAAGGTTAAAACTGGAGCGATAGTGAGTCGAGTCTTCAACTCCTGAAACTCTTCTCACACACATTTGACCACTGAAAATTCACCTTTTTCAGAGTTAACTTAGTCAGAGGAGATGCAATAGAGGAAAATCCTTCTACAAAACGTCGGTAATAACCATCTAGACTCAAAAGAATTATGATATCGGTTGGGGAAATAGGTATTGGCCAGTCTTTCACCTCTTTTATCTTTTGAGGATCTACTTGAATACCCTCACCCGTGACCACATGACCAAGTAAAGTCACAAAATTTAACCAGAATTCACATTTACTTAATTTAGCGAACAACTAGTGGTCTCTGAGCGCCTGTAGCACTATCCTGAAATGGTTAGCATGTTCCTCCTCATTTTTGGAATATATCGGAATTTCATCAATGAATACAATGACGAACATGTCAAAATCCTACTTGAAAACCCTGTTCATCAGGTCCATGAAAGCTGTAGGGGCATTAGTTAGTCCAAAGGACATAACCACAAATTCATAGTGACTATACCAGGTTCTGAAGGATGTTTTCGGTATGTCACATTCTTTAAATCTAAGCTGATGATATCTCGACCTGAGATCTACCTAGGAGAAACAACTGGCTCCCAGAAGCTGATTGAATAAGTCGTCAATCCTGGGCAGGGGATACCTGTTCTTATTTGTGACTTTATCATGCTTGAACCAATTCAAATCATTTGAAAACATTATAATTTGGGATATTTCACTCCAAAATGAAGTAATAAAGTCAATTCACGAAAATTTTCGTTCATGCTCATCTTTGGGTACTACCCAAAGCTTCACCATTCATGGGTCTATTTAATCTTCTTTGAAAACATCATCAAAATCACGGGTAG
>JACEIK010000728.1:96244-106695 GCA_018107945.1 Datura stramonium
CTATTTGTTCGATATTTACAATTTTGATGTCTGGAACTAAATAAAAGCATACATGGAATTTCTGCCTTAATGAATCTTGTTTTGTGATATTGATTCGATGTTGTCTTATTATGCACATGTTTCATGATAGGTTATGTTAGCTTGTTTTCTTGGGAAAGTTAATACATCGATTGTTGGTCCCACCTAGACCGAGGGTCGAGACGTGAAAAAATTGGTATCAAAGCATCGGGTTCAAGTGTCACAGGGAGTCTATGAGGTTGTGTTTAGTATAGTCTTAATTATGAGTGTGAACCGTTTCACAATTATAATTTGAAAGTTGCAAGACATTTAATAATATAACTCTTCTTTCATATTTTAGATCGTGTTCTAGAGTTGAGAATTGAGAAATGTTCTAAATCGTGGGTTATTACGTTTCTTTCAAAAAATGTCTGCTAAGAAAAAAAAATCAACCACGAGATAAAGGGCCAATGTTATTTCAGAGTTAAACACCAGTGAGTTTCCTCAAACTCAAGTTGTTCAAGTTAGATCTTAGGGTTGCTCAACTGTCTATGCCACTTATACATCAACTCTATTACTAACAGAGTGTTACAAACCAAGTGGCCATAATTGGAACCCACACTATCCCCTCTAGTGGGCAAACCCGAGTCTCAACCAATTACCCATTCGCAGCAATATAAATAAATAATATAACAAAATTTTTATGGAAGCCTTGAAAAACTAAAGAACACAATCATCGGCTAACTATTACATTCCCATAACCTGAATGTCATTGTACTTGAGGACAACTACCTAACAATGCCTAAAGGAATAATTTGAGAAAAATTTATAATTAAACAATGTCTAAAAAGAAAAGACATCTTCTGCGGTTGAATCAAGCAGAACATCTGGGTCCGCTCACCTTCAGCTAATCCGTTGCTGCTCTAGAGGTATGGTCAGGATGAGCTTCCAGGATCAAGGTCTACACTCAAAAAAAAGTACAAGATTAGCATCAGTACAAAACACAATATTAGTAGGCATCACTGGCCAACCTTAAATATTAACATACATATATGTAAAACAATAATATGTGATTAACTAGGACATCATTTATATATAGACAATATACATTCAGGAATTAAATCTATTTAGGTGCAAACCGGCCTGCTTGATGGATTGGGCCATCGTTGTAGCGGTCAAGTGGTCTCACCGTGACGGAATAAGTTGCGCTGCAGCAGTACTGCCTTGGCAGTAGCTCAATTTAGTTGCACACCCAACATTTTATTAACTCTTTTCAATGTATGAGTCATTATAATCATCCACCCTATTCACAGTCATCAACAGACAGTTGATACCACATAACCACATAGAATATAGAATGAATCATTAATGGAAGGTTTCACAATTCAATCACGAGTCCTCTTTTAACTATACCAACCATCAAGTTATTACAAAACCTCAATCATTTAGATGACAAACATATGACCACAGGTTCAGTTCAGTCAGGTACCCACATACTCAGTCTGATTCTTACATTCCTATAATAAATCAAACAATACAATGAATGGTGACATGCTGGGCACATGCCTCCATCACATCACCATGAAGATTCAATCACTGAACATCAATGTACACACATGTCAGCGGGTCTTATTTCTGCCCTTCAAGTCATAACCTGTAGGGGACTCTAGAAATCCATGTACTATATCGACGTGGTACCTTCTCCCACTCATTTGCTCGTCCGGATGCTCCCCTCAAACACGAGCCACTCAACCATCCTTGCTCACCCAGATGCTCCCCTTGGGTACGAGCCACTCATTTCAAGACATTCATAATATCCACTTCCATTCTCATAATCAATATATTGTTATTAAGTCCATTGACATGACTTTTAGGAGGTCTCATCTTACCTATATTAACTTAAACTTTAAACAATTCGAGATCATTCTTAACAAATATAAAAGGGCATAAACAAATCATACACATTCACCTCTGCATTACAGAGGTAACAATATCACAATTGGTATCACTCAATTTAGGGAATTCAACAAGGAGGATTTAAACACTTAAGGTCTAGAGACAAATAACATTATCATTCCACATCTATACATGTCATTATGAAAAGTATAACTCCTTCTAAACCATAACCTACCTTGATTTATAGGGTTGAATGTCAATCACTCCATTGGAGCCTTGCCTTTTATCAACGCTTTCGAACATTCAAAGTCTAAAACAAACAATAAAATAACATTCCATTATTCACTTCTTTGACTAAGGGATTGGAAATCCAAACCCACCCTAGTCTACCCATATATGATCCAATTCAATATTTCTCAGTTAAATTATCATAATCCAACCTTGTTATGATCATTCCAACCTAGTTAATGGGGTTTTCTACTCCTCTAAACACCTTAAAGAAGTTTTGTAGAGTTAAAGATTCCAACTTCACCAATTTTTTTCGTCTCAAACTATCATATAAATGAAGTTCTACATCACATTCACCCTAGTAAGCTTACATGTTTACAGACCTAGGAATCAATCATCCTTTAATACTCAATCAATTTTCTTACTTTCATTGCTTTATGATTTTTCAACCTAGAATTTCCACCGTAATAGGTCCCCTTATCGATTCTACGGGGCCAGGGAATAAAAAATAGAAGAATCAAATCAAGTTTCTTACTTTGGGAAGGGGAATTACTCTACTCTTGGAAAAATCACGTCTAGTTCTAGAACTTCGTGCCCTAGAATAATGAGGGCATAACTCCTGAAATCCCACTTAAAACCCACTTACAGATTTCCATCGTCCATTGCAGCGGTCACTTTTCCACTGCAGCAGACACGCTATGGCAGTCAGGACACCGCCACGGTGGATCTAATAATTATTCTTCTAGTCCATTACGACGAGACTTTGACTGTGATAATGGTCTCACTACAATAGAAATCCCCCCATTGCAGTAGCCCCCATAAGCAGTAACTCTCAATTCCTGCACTCAACCCATGCCCCAATTCAGAATTTTCACTATTACTCAACAACACCTTCCTATCCACAACGTGGGCCAGTTAGGATGTTCCAAACTTATTCCCCTCGTAATGACGTATGGGTCATTACATCATATACCAATTAAAATATCATTCTTCCTTGAACGTCCTACTAAAGCAAGGAAGAGAACATACCAGATTGCACAAACAATTAAGGATATTTGTTCCGCTTGTCGGCCTCGGTCTCCCAAGTGGCTTCCTCTATGGGATGATATTTCCACTGGACCTTTACCATTGCAATCTCCTTTGATCTCAACTTGCGAACCTCTCTATCTACTATCGTCACTGGCTCCTACTCATAGGACATGTTCTCATCTAGAAACACTGAGTCCCATTTTATTATGTATGACCTATCTTCATGGTATTTATTCAACATGGAAATATGGAAGGTTGGATGTATTTCTGACAGTCCTGGCAGCAATGGTAATTCATAAGCTATTTTCCCCACACGTTAGAGAATCTCGAACGACCCAATGTATCTCGGGCTAAGCTTGCCCCGCTTCCCAAATTGCATGACCCCCTTCATGGGGGATACCTTGAGCAACACTTTCTCTCCCACCATAAACTCCATGTCTCTCACTTTTCGGTCTGCTTTTTTTTTTCTGCCTTCTTTGAGCAACTACGAAATGTTCTTGAATCACCCGAACCTTTTCTAAGGACTCTTTAAGTATATTTGTACCCCAAGGTCTTAACTCAAATGTGTAACCATCCAAGTGGAGACTTGTATTTCCTCTCATAGAGAGCTTTAATGGCCCCATGCTAATACTCGAATGATAACTGATGTTGTAAGCAAACTCTTCCAAGGGTAAGAATTTATCCCAATGTCCACCAAAATCTATCACAAAGGCCCGAAGCCTGTCCTCTAACACCTAAATGGTCCACTGCCACTGTCTGTCTGTCTATGGATGGAAGACTATGCTCAAATCCAACATGGTACCTAGTTCTACCTACAAAGTCCACTAGAAATGAGATGTAAACTAAGTACCCCTGTCTGATGTGATAAAAAATGGCACCCCATGCAACCGGATCACCTCCTTCACATATAGCTTGGTTAGTATCTCAGCATTGTAAGTTACCTGAATAGGTAATAAGTGGGCAAACTTAGTCAGTTTGTCAACAATGACCCAAATGGAGTCAAACTTCCCCAGTTTCTTTGGAAGACCAACCACGGAGTCCATCGCTATCCTCTCCCATTTCCACTCTGGGATGGGCATCCTCTAAAGTACTCCCTCAGGTTTTGGTGCTCGCACTTCACCTCCTGACAGTTTAAACACTGGGTGACATAATCAATAATGTCCCTCTTCATCCTGCTCCACCAATAATGCTGCTTCAGTTCATGGTACATTTTAATAACTCCAGGATGAATGGAGTAGCTCGAGTTGAGAACTTTTGACAGGATGGTTTTAATCATCTCATCAACCCCGGGGACACACACACGTCCCTTATCCTCAGGACCCCTTCATCATCTAGAACTGCTTCCTTATCTTCCCCATATAGGACTTTGTCCTGAATCTTACTTAGTTTCGCATCCTCAAACTGCCTGGCTTTTATCTCTTTATACAGTGATGACTTAGCCTCCATGATGGCTAGTATCGCACCTATTTCTATCAATGAAAGACTCATCAGGATATTCACTAGTGTTTAGACTTCTCTGGCCATCAGTCACCGAGTAGCTTCCAAGTAAGCTAGACCGCCTATACTCACCGCTTTTCGGCTCAAGGCATCAGCCACCATGTTTGCCTTCCTAGGTGATATAGGATTGTGACGTCATAATCCTTAAGCAGTTCCATCTATCTTCACTATCTAAAATTAAGTTCCTTCTGGGATAACACATACTGTAGACTGCGATGGTCTATGAACACCTCAAACAAGCCCTATACAGGTAATGCCTCCAGATTTTCAAGGCGAACACCACCTCTGCCAACTCCAAGTTATGTGTAGGGTAATTCTTCCCGTGCACCTTCAACTGCCTCAAAGCATAAGAAATGACCTTCCCTTCCTACATTAACACAACAACCAACCCAGACCGTGAGACATCATAATAAACTACAAAATCTTTACCTTCCATCGATAATGCCAGGATTGGTTCCATGGTTAGTGGGGTTTTGAGCTTCTGAAAACTCTATTCAAATTCCTCAGACCGTTGAAAAGGCATATCCTTCTAAGTCAACCTTGTCAATGTCGAGGCAATGGATGCAAACCCCTTCACAGACCGGTGGTAGTAACTGGCTAGCCCCATGAAACTCCGAATCTTTGTCACTGTGGTAGGCCTAGCCCAGTTTCAGATTGCCTCCACCTTTTATGGATCCACCTCAATCCCCTCCTTGAAGACTACATGTCCCTAAAAGATACTAAATCTAGCCAAAATTTACATTTGGTGAACTGGGCGTACAACTGTTACTCCTTTAGCAACCCCAGCACAATCCTCAGATGATTCTCATGTTCCTTCTTAGTCTTAGAGTATACCAATATATCATCAATGAACACGATTATAAATGAATCTAGATAGGGTTTGAAGATACCATTCATCAAGCTCATGAACGTGGTTGGAGCATTAGTGAGTCCAATGGACGTGATTAGGAACTCATGATGTCCATACCTACTCCAAAAAGTTTTCTTTGGAACATCCTTAGCACGAATATTCAGCTGATGATAGCTTGATCTCTAGTCAATCTTAGAGAACACTGTTGTCCCCTATAACTGATCAAACAGGTCATCTATTTTAGGAAGAGGGTATTTATTTTGAATGGTTACCTTATTCAGCTAATGGTAATCAATGTACATCCACATACTACCGTCTTTCTTTTTCACAAACAAGACTGGGCACCCCACAAAGAGACATTCGACCTGATAAACCCCTTACTAAGTAATTCTTGCAACTACTCCTTGAGTTCTCTCAACTAATCTGGTGCCATTCTATACAGAGGTATGGAAATAGGTTGGGTACCTGGCTCTAAATCTATGCAGAAATCAATATCGCGATTTGGCGGCATGTCAGGCAGATCTGCGGGAACTACCTCTAAGAATTCACAAACTACTACTATTGACTCTATGGAAGGGTCCTCGAAACTGGTATCCTGAATATGAGCTAAATACTCTAAACACCCCCGCCCTATCAATTTTCGGGCACGATTATAAGAGATGAGTTTCCTAGGAGCAGGGCTACAATTCCTTTTCCACTCCGACCTAGATGACCTGGGCTCGATATGATGACTATCTTAGTATGGAAATCTAGAATGGCATGGTAAGGGGACAACCATCTTATTCCTAGTATCACATCAAAGTCTACCATATAAAGGATCACCAAATCTATCAAAGTATCATAACCTATGAAGTTAACAATACAATCACGACAGACCCTATCTACCACCACAAAATCCCCAACAGGTGTAGACACATGGATAGGAGTATCAAGCACATCACAAGTAAGATCTAATCCTAAAGAAAAATAAATAGGCACACAGGAAAAAGTAGAACTAGGATTAAACAAAGTCGTAGCCATTTTGTCGCATGCAAAAATTGTACCTGTGATAATGGCATCAGAAGCCTCTACCTCGGTCCTACCCAAAAATGCATAGAAGTGGACCTGATTACCCACTTGAGACCTACCTCTATTGGGTTGTGTAACCCCTTTATCAAACTGATTGCCGCCCCTTTTGACCTGGGCACCTCCTCTACCAGACTGGGTGCCACCTTTACTGCTGGTTGATTGCCCTTCCCTAATTGTGGGTGATCCTTGTTAAAAGTGCTCCCTCCTCTCCTAGAAGGGGATGGAGCTTGAGGAACTGGGTGCGAAACAATCTGCCCCCCTTGACCAAATCTAGGACACCAATTGTGGATATGGACATACTCTCTGCACTCGTGACACACCTTCTCAATTACTGGTCTTTGAGTCAGAATAGAAGAAATAGAACAAGCCCCAACATCGAAATGCACTATCTGGTTACTCCCGAATGTACCTGCTAGTCATGGAATAGTCCCTAGCGGACCCCCAGCTAGCTCCTGTATGGATGACTAAACAAGACGTCCCGAGTAACCCTGAGGTACTGGAGTCCTAGCAAAAGAGCTGCTGTAAGAACCCACCTTCCGAGTCTTCTTCTCGACATTCTTCGCATAACCATCCTATTTCACCCCCTCCACAGTTTTCACATACTCCATTACTTCCTGAAAGGTCTTACCCCTAGAGACCATCTGAAGGGCTGACAACTGGAGACCCACATTCAGGCCTTTGACAAATCGCTTGATCCTCTTCTTCTATGTGGGCAGTAAGGACAGAGCATACCTAGATAGTGAATGGAATCAGGCCTCGTATATTGAGGCTGAAGAGCTCCCCTACTCAATGGTGATGAACTCATCCCCCTTCCTATCTCTCAGGGCACAGGGTACATACTTCTCCAGAAAAGTGGAGTAGAACTGGGTCCAGGTCAATGGTGGCGACCCTACTGGTATGCACTCCACAAAATCCCTCCACCAGAGCTTAGCATTATCCATCAGCTGAAAGGTGATAAATTCTACCCCATACTTCTCAATTGACCCCATTTCTTGGAGCCTCTCATGACAATCAATGATGAACTCGTAGGTATCCTCCGCCTCGGTATCGTAGAAGGTGGGAGGCTTCATCTTGGTGAACCTCCAAAACAAGTCGGGTTCCTTTCCAGTCATTACCAGTCTAGCTACTGGCCTCGGGAACATCATAGCCTCTGACATATCATCAATACGAGGAGCTATCGCAGCTGCATGCTTTATCCTCAACTACTACCCTGCAGGAGTCGCTAGCAGTCCCCATTACCCACGAGGCCACCTAAAAGGTTAAGAACTTGAGCCAGGACCTCGAAGGATGCTGGAATGGCTGCAGCCTCTCCATAAGTATGAACCTCCACTTCCACAGCCACCCTCTCTTGCACCACTAGTGGTATAGGAGATGCTGATCTCTCTTGAACCAGAGCAGGAGCGCAGGCCTTTGCCTCGTCCTCTATTGTGAACTACAACCGTTGTTGCTGGCTCGGGTGCTTCCTCTCTATTTTCACCTACACGTGTTCTCACCATCTCTGAGGGAAATAAAGAAGAATTATAAGATACCAATGTGAATCACTAGATACCAATTGGAATCAAGTAATAGCACGAAAAGGAAAGAAATAAGGGATTTTTCCTAAAGTTCTGTAGCCTCTCGAAGATAAGTTACGAACGTCTCTGCACCGATCCGCGAGACTCTACTAGACTCGTCCTCGTGCAATGAGATCAACAAACCTAAAGCTCTAATACATACTTTGTCATGACCCATGTGTCCATGATTGGCACCCACACTATCCTCCACTATGGCTGAACCAATGAGTCCTAACCAATTTACCCATTTGCAGCAATATAAATAAATAACATAACACAATTTTTGTGGAAGCCTTAAATAACTAAAGAACACAATCATCAAATAACTATTGTATTCCTAGAACCTAACTGTCATTGTACTTGAGGAAAACTACCCAACAATGTCTAAAGGAATAATTCGAGAAAAAATCAAAATTAAACAATGTTTGAAAAGAAAAGACATCTTCCGTCGTGGAATCAAGTAGCACATCCGGGTTTGCTCACCTTCAGCTAATTCGCTGCTACTCTAGAGGTGTGGTCGGGATGAGCTTCTGGGATCAAGGTCTGTACTAAGAAAAAAAGTGCAAGAGTAGCGTCAATACAAAATACAATACTGGTAGGCATCATTGGCGAACCATAAATAATAACATACATACATGTAAAACAATAATATGCAATTAGCTTAGGACATCATTAATATATAAACAATACTCATTTAGGAACTAAATATTTTCAAGTGGTAATCAGCCTGCTCACTGGATTGGGCCAATGCCGCGGCGGAATAAGCTCTGTTGCAGTGGTACTACCTTGGCAGTAGCTCAAATAAGTTGCACACCCAATATTTTATTAACTCTTTTCAACATATAAGTCATTATAATCATCCATGTTTTTCATAGTTATCAATTGACACTTGACACCACATAACTACATAGAATATAGAATGAATCATTTACCGAAGGTTTCACAACTAAATCACGAGTCCTCATTTAACTATACCAACTATCAAATCATTACAACACCTCAATAATTCAATTTTCAAACACATGAAAACAGGTTCAGTTCAGTCAGGTACCCACATACTTAATCTGATTCTTACATTTTTACAATAAATCAAATAATACAACGAACGATGACATGCCGAGCACACGTCTTCATCATATCATCATGAACAGTCAATCACTGAACATCGATGTACAAATATGCCAGAGGGTCTTATTTCTTTCCTTTCAGTCATGACCTACAAGGGACTCTAGAAATTCATGTACTGTACCAACGTGGTGCCTACTCCCACTCATCTGCTCATCTGTTCCCTCGGATACGATCCACTCAACCATCATTGCTCGCTCGAATTCTCCTATCGGGCATGAGCCACTCATTTTAGGACATTCATAGTATCTACTGTCATTCTCATAATTGATATATTGTCATTAAGTCCATTGAAATGATTTTTAGGAGGCCTCATCTTAACCTTCATTAACATAAACATTTTAAAAAATTGAGATCATTCTAAAAAAATATAAAAGGGAATGAACATATCATACACATTTACCACCACATTACACAGATAACAACATTGCAATTGGTATCACCCAATTTAGAGAATTCAACAAGGAAGATTTAAACACTTAAGGTCTAGTGAGCAATATACACATTATTATTCCACATCTATACATGTCCTTATGAAAAGTCTAATTCCTTCTGAACCATAACCTACCTCGATTTAGAGGGTCGAATGTCAATCACTCCGCTGGAGCCTTGCCTTTATTCAGTGCTTCCAAATGTTCAAAGTTTAAAACAAATAATAAAATAACATTCCATCATTCACTTCTTCGACCAAGGGATTGGAAATTCAAACCCACCCAGGTCTACCCATATATGATACAATTCAATATTTCAAGGTTAAATTATCATAACACAATCTTTCTATGATCATTCCAACCTAGTTCATGGGGTTTTCTACTCCTCTAAACCCATTGAAGCAGTTTTTAGAGTTAAAGGTTCCAACTTCAGAAATTTCTAAGTCTCAAATTATCACATAAATGATGCTCTACATCATATTCACCCTAAGAAGTCACAATTACATGTTTACTGACCTAGGAATCACTAATCCTTCAATACCCAATCAATTTCCCTTACTTTCATCATTCTAGGGTTTTTCAACCTAGGATTTCCATCTTAACAGGTCCCCCTATCGATTCTACAAGGAAAGAGAATTAAAAAAATAAAAGAATCAAATCAAGTTTCTTACCTTGGGAAGGGGAATTACTCTGCTCTTGGGAAAATTGCCTCTAGTTGTAGAACTTCATGCCTTATAATAATAGGGGCATAACCCCTAAAATTTCACTTAAAATCCA
>JACEIK010000728.1:128312-180181 GCA_018107945.1 Datura stramonium
CATTTATGGAATCGGTTATGTATGGCTAGAGCATCTTATATCACATAAATGTATAATAAGTTCTCATGATTCTTTAATTGGATAGGAGTCGAAAGATCCAATCCATAGGAAATTAATTCCTGATTAGCAACCGAAGAGAAGATTAGCTGAATTGAATTAAGAAATTACATCCCTGCATGTTTGCCTTAACCTCAGCTTGTTCATTGCTATTGTTCAAACTTAAAATTATAATCTTGACTTAGATTCTTATTACTTAGTAATCTTAACTCATAAAACATTAATTGTTTTGTTGTCTACATTCATAGAGATATCGTTCACTAACGCTTAGGTGAATTACTACCGTAGTTTAGTCCCTGTGGGATCGATACTTGGCTTGAAATAAAGCCACTTTACTACTTGTACGACCACGTGCACTTGCATGTAGTTTGGATCGAACAAGTCCCTCCCAACAAGGGAGATCAATTTTGAAATTGATGTACTTCCTAATAGTAAGCCGATATCTATTCTTCCATATAGAATGTCCTAATAGAGTTAAAAGAATTGAAATTAGATGAAGGGTCTTCTTGATAAGGGATTTATCAGGACAAGTGTCTCACCTTGGAGCAAACCAGTCTTATTTTTCATTAAAGATGTGTATCGATTATTTCCAGATAAACAAAGTCAAAATCAATAATAAATATCCATTCCTCAAAATTGATGACTTATTCGACCAACTTCAGGGCACTTAGTGTTTTTCCAAGACTCATCTCAACTCAAGGTACCACTATTGAAGGTTAAAGAGAATGATATTTCAACGACAACTTTTAGACCAGATTTGGCACTATGAATTCCTAGTGATGTCTTTTCGAGTTAACTAATGCCCTATCAGCTTTTAAGGATCTTATAAACTAAGTTTTCAAGACTTATTTGGACATGTTTGTTATTATTTCATTGATGATATCTTTTTATATTCATGGAGTAAGGGTGAGCATGAAGATCACCTTAGAATAGCTTTACAAACACTTTGAGATCGCAAGTTATATGCTAATTTTCGAAATGTAAATTCTGGATTAGGTCAGTAACATTCTTGGACATATGGTGTTAGACGAGGTTATCAAGGTAGATTCCCAAAAAATACAAGTTGTGATGAATTATCCAAGGACCATGAATCCAACAAATATTAGTTATTTCTTGGGTTTGGTTGATTATTACAGAAGGTTTATTGAGGGATTTTTCTCTATCTCAACCCCATTGACCAAGTTGACTCAGAAGAACTCTAATTCCAATTGTCTGATGCATGTGAGGAAAATTTCCTAGAGATGAAAATAAAATTGACTTTTGCACCAGTATAGAATCTACTAGAGGGAAATGATATATTCACGGTATATTCAAGGATGAATGATCCCAAGGGGAGAAATTGTATCACCTTGTACCTTTAGGATAAGGTTTGACCCAATGGAACAAGAGTAATCCAACCCAAACCATGAGATATATGATCATTCGTATGAGTTAAGGATTTATTCCGAGGTATCATGTCATTGCACAAGTAGTAAAGTGTTAAGGGACAGAAAGAATTGAAATCTAAAAATTTGGCCCAAAGTACATACAGGTCGTACATTGGTTATACATTACGTGAAATGGGTATAATGAAGCATACAATGCACCTATGGTTAACACCTTATAATTAAGGCCAAGGCAACACGACTTATGGACTGTATAACGAACTTATGGTTCGTATACTGACTTACAAGAGGAATATATTTTGAAACTTCTGTGATTCTAAGTATGAGAAGCATGTACGAACGTAAAAGAGGGATACAGACCGTATATGGGGACCATAAGACGAAGGCCCCTAAAGTGGAGCTACTATTTAAGGAGGTTTCCATGTACTACCAAATATATGGATCGTAAGTGACTTCTATATCTTTACATGGCACCGTCGATGATGACTCTAGAATTGAAAGGGTCCGAATATGGTCCTGCCTATGGACCATGAATAGATTCTACGGTCATATCCGCTATCGTAAGGGGAGAGCTGAATTTTTGAAGTCTCTATTTAAGGTTCCAATGGGATTAAGTATGATTTTTGGACTATATGTCAATTCTACAAGCTGTATATGAGGCTCAGACCCACCGTAAGTCAACCGATTCAAATTCTTATAAATGCAACCTAGTCCGATTTTCTTCCACTATTCACATTCCAAGCCCTAGTTTGACCGTTCTCTCTTCTCCACCTTCTCCAACATCAAGGTAAGCATATTTTAAGTAATTCCAAGTGACTCTAACATATGGTTATGGTTTATATATAAGATTCTTCATTAAAACCTTAGAGTTTTTAAGAAAATCTTTCTTAAGGTTCAAGAGCAAATTTTGAGTGTTCTTCTTCAAAGTTAGAAATTAAGGTATGCAAGTATATTTTACATGAGGGATCATTATTGGTCTTCCCCATGCTATGTTATTTGAAAACCCAAAAATTCTCCCCTATAAGATGAGTAGGGATATAAACTAATGCTTTTGTTAATGTAAATTCACTATGAACTCTTATGAAACCATTTATATGCTCATTATGATCTTATTCCATGAGTCGTACAATTTTAACATGAAGCATGAATATAGGAATTAAGATTTCATTCAAAAGGAAAGACATTATAATGAAAATGATATGATTTTCTATGATATGATAAACATGAAATATGATTTTTCTTCAAAAGGGAAGAACTTTATGATTTTCAATTATATGATGAGCATATCCACAATGAATGGACTATGAAATGTGATTTATGAGGCCATGGGATAAATTACATCACGCAATTAAATGGGAGTAGTATTGATAACTGAGAAGGCATGCGCATTCGAAACTACATAGGACAACATGGGATATGGATAGTTACATCGGTTTAGGCGAATCCTCTATGTCACCTTGATGTGGAAGTATTAGGCGTGCCATGCTAGAGAATACATTATGTATGTCTAATACCCAGATAGGAATAGGATTGTTTAGCTGATCAGGCATACCTCAGACTCCATGTTCTCTGACACAATCCAAGTCTTACCCAGCTAGGTATAGGATTGTTTAGTTGATCAGGCATAGCTCAGACTCCACGTGCTCTGACACAATTCAAGTCTACACCCTGTACGTGACACGGTATCTAGAGCCATAAATGACCCCAAGCTAACCCACAACACGACATATTACTAAAAACAATCTGAATTATAGATGTACTTAGAGAACACTAACTAAAATTATAAAATGACTATTACAAAGAAATATGTGGTTTGAACAAATAAACAAAATTGAGTCATTATGCTGAAAACACTAATACTTTGTCTAAAAGCCTCTACTAATAGATGAGCAGCTTAGATAAGCCCCAAGCCAACTCCAAAGCATGAAATTGAGAATAAGGCTAAAACGATTAAAAAAAAAAACAACTCCAGCTCTCCAATGATGAGGACTCACCAATGATCGTTGAGCTAGTTTTGGAGCATGTCTATTCGTGGAGCTGAGTCTGCGTACCTAGATCTATATCATAAAATGATATAGCATAAGAAGTATGCGGTTAGTACTTTGAATGTACTGAGTATATTAGATATGCAACTAAAGTATAAAACATGCTTGTAAATCTAGAAAAAAAAAGTTAAACTGAAGTACAAATACGTTATCTAAGATGCATAAATACTATTGATGACACGATAGTCTGAAAATACTAAAAGTACAAATAAAACTAATTTAAGGGTCTGGTACATGCACTGAAAGATAAGTCTTTAACTGTAACTAAAATTGTGACTGAATTGTACAGTACCATAAGAGAGTCTGTTAACCAACATATAACCACGTGACCTAAACGTAGAGTTTGATACATGTGCTCATCGATAGGACCCAATATACCTTGCCAGGGTATACAGGAATGACTGATGTGATCATTAACTGATTCCCATTCGGGATAATAACTTATGGTGGCACATAGTTCTAAGACTTGGGTGCACAAAACCCCCTCCTACTCGATTGTCATGCCCCGAGTCTAAACCCTGGACGGAACACGATACTTGGAGTCACAAGTAACCCCAAGTCAACCCCTGGTCTATCATACACTAGCATTTTGAGTAATCATACATATAGAAATATTTAAAATGCTAATATAAATCATTTATGAGGGTAAAACTGAATATAAAGTTAAAACGTCTGAACAAATCTGAAAGTATAAAACTATATCTATGTTTGAAAGCCATCTAACTAATGAGTTACTAGGACAAGCCGCCAGCTAACTCTAAGTTTAACTGAAATAAATAAAATATAACTGACGTAAATAAAATGTCATCCTCTAAAGATGAGGACTCACCACTTTTGCTGTTGATATCACCTGAAGGGAACTACTAACGGTGCTTAGACTGAGAACTTGCGATTGTATCATGAAATAATACAACATAAAAAATATGCGTCAGTACTTTGAATGTATTGAGTAAGTAGGAGAGAACATAACACTGGATATAAACAACTGAACTGAAATGACATGCAATGACCAACTAAAATAACTGAAATATACTAAGATGGTCAAGATGAACCTGTCTGACGGTCAAATACATGCCCCAAGTCTGAAATACTGTACTGAGCTGATCTGACCTGACTAACCTAAAATTGAACTAGACTAACTAGTGGGAGAGTCTATAACTGACACATAACCATGTGAGCTAGACGTGGAGTCTGATGTATACACCCCATTGGTAGGACCCAATATACCTCGCCAGGGCATAAAGGCATGAACTGTGAAAATCACTGTGTAGGGCCATGAGGCCAAGAAAAATAACCTACAGTGGCGACGTAGTTCTGGGAACCAGGGTGCGCTGGAACCCCGTCCCCTATCAATGCTAAGTACTACTCCCACTGGATGGTTCTAACTTGACTACTACTACCAAGCTGATAGCTCAAAATTGGGGCCCAATACTAAGTCAAGGATACTTATCTTGAAGCACCCTAAGAGTCTTATCGGACCGGATTTAGTAACTAGTGTTCTAAGACTAGTTAGAGCTGCTTATCTGAAAGCGTCATAACCATCTAAAGAGCCAACTAAAACTTATATCTAATTTCTGAATATAAATACTAATAATTGTGAGGCACCTCTAACATCTCAAGAATTTACTGTAGTCAAACTGATCAGCTGACATTTTTTTGGACAACACTGAGGTTGCTAAAAATATGACTGAGACTAGACTGACATGATTCTAACTGAGACTAGACCGATATAATTTTTACTGAGACTTTAACAAAAATTTAAATACACAAACATCTCAACACTGATGGAATCACGCCTTAGGGAAAATTAGTTTAACCCACAAGTTTCTGATTTCTACTAAGCTGTGACTAGGGCTGAATTATGCTACTAGCTGAAATCTTTAAAAATTTCAAGAAATAAGGAATAACTAAGAAATATAAAAATCATGAGAAATATCCCTTTTGAATCCACAATGAAACCTGTCTGAAAACTTTTCCAGAAATTCGAAAGCTTAGGACTAGAATTTACTTTATAGATACAACATCAATACAACTATAAACTGGTGGAAATATATCTACTATTTACAAGGATAATATCACACATGAATTAGAAGACATCTAGCTAACAAATAATTAACTCAGGGCTAGAACTAATGGAGAAAACTAGAAAACATCTTGGGTGACACAAGGGAAGAATTATTTCCTTATTGAATTCCCACATACCTGGCTGAAAATTTCCCCGAAGAAGAAAACTTGAACTGCTGCAATGGAGGAAAATCCTAAGCTCGCTTGAAAGTTCTTGAGAGGCTCTTCAGTGATTTTTTTGAGAATGAACGTGGGAAATGAGGGGAGAGGTCGTTCATTCCCACTAATTGGTCTGAAATTATGTCTAAAATGACATAGTATAAAGGTTAGGAGAGAAGGAAATTACTAAACAGTCCTTAGAAAATCGCAGGAAAAAACTGTCAGGTGGTCCTGACGGGTGACCTAACGGGTCATGATCAGTGACCACAACTCATGGTCACACTTGTTGAGTAAACTGCTTGGAATTCCCTTAAGGAAACCATGAGGGACATAACGAGTCATGGTGAATGACCACATGTAATGCCCCGGAAGCTAAAAATCAATATTTAGGACATAAATTAGAAAATCTGGAAAACTGCAGAAAAGTTGCATAACGACCAACCTAATGGGTCGTTAAGGGACCCAACGACTCGTCAGGTCAACCGTGTGAAGGATTCCAAGTATATATTTTAGTGTTCCTAAAGGACGATCCCACGAGTCGTTATCAGGCCCTACAACTCGTTAAGCTGCCCATTGCCAAGCCGTAGTTTATAAATTTGAGAAATTTAAAGTCTACTTGATGGAAGGTCACCACGAGTCGTCATCAGCAGTAACGACTCGTCAGGTCCTTCGTTTCCAGTCCTTTCCATCTTTCCTACCAGTGAACCTGACGGACGACATGACGAGTCATTCCCAGTCATGACGACTCATCATGTGAGTCAGTAGATTCTTCCAGTGAACTTGACGGAAGGAACCAACGACTCTTTGGACCTGGTAACGAGTCGTTAGGTCACCCGTTAGGGACACCACAAAGTTTTTTCCTGCGAATTTCTAAGGGTTATTTAGTAATTTTCTATTCTCCCAAGCATTAAACCACGTTGTTTAAGCACTAGTTTCAGATGTTTTAGTGGGGAAAAGTGGTCCATTCCTCATTCCCCACTCTAAGTTCTCAAGGAATCATCGAAGTCTCCTCTCAAGAACTCTCAAGCGAAGTCTAGGGTTCTCCTCACCAACTTCAGTCATTCAAGCTTCTTTATCTGGAGAAATTTAGCCAGGTATGTGGGGTTTTAACAAGGGGATTGTCCTTCCCTTGCATCCCCAAAGACCTCCTCAACTTCTTCTATAAATTTTAAGCCATGAGCTTTCGAGTATGAGAAGTATTCAAGATTAATTTCATCGATTTCCCTCAGAATGATGTTTATACTAATTGTTAATAAAAATCTTCATCAGTTCCTTGTCAAATTGTCAGTATTATTACAAAAGTGAATTTGAGCCCTAATTTTTGAGTAATGGTTTTTACTTGTTAAATTTCCTCTAGTGAATGAAGAATGCTTTGGGTTGAATTCCTAGAATTTTCTTGCTATTCGTATGTGTTGGGTATATATCCCATGAATCAGAATGACTTTAGTACGTGAATGAAATTTTCTATTAGCTGCTTAGTAATTTAGTCAATTAGAACACAGAACTCTATCAGTCTAGTCTTAGTAAGAATCATATCAGTCTAACTTCAGTCAGATTTTAGCAACCTCAATGTTGTCTAGACAATGTCAACTGATTAGTTTGACTCCAGTTTATTTTTTTGAGGTGTCAGTGGTGCCTCCCAATTTTTCAAACTTAGATTCAAATTTTAGTTATTTGGTCTATTAGGCAGTTATGACATTCAGTTATAGCTCTGACCAGCCCCAAGACCCCAGTTCAGTTATTTGTTGTTGTTCTATAGACGATTACGACGCTTCTAGATAAGAAGCTCTGACCAGTCTTAGAACCCAGTTTTAAAATCTGGTCCGATAAGATTTTTAGGGTACATGAAGTTATTTGTCCCTGATTAGTCTTGGACCCTAGTTTCAAGCTATCAATTTATTAGTTTAGTTTAGGTGTTCCAGTGGGAGTAGCGCATCCAGGTTCCCAGAACTACGTTTCCAGCATAGGTTTCAGTATTACTTGGCCTGATTGGCCCCAGATATATTTTTGTGATCACTCATCTCATGCCTTTATACCCTGGCAATGTATATTGGGTCCTACCGGTGGGGTGTATCCATCGGACTCCACGTCTAGCTCACGTGGTTAAATGTCGGTTATAGATTCTCCCACTAGTCAGTCCAGTAGAGTATCAGAATAAGTAGCTCAGTTCAGTGCAGTATCTTAGATTTATTGTTTCAGACTTAGGGCATGTCCTTGACCGCCAGACAGGGTCGTCTTGACCATTTCAGCTTATGTCAGTTGTTCAGTTCAGATTACCTGTTGGTCATGGCGTGTCATTGTAGTTCAGACTTTATACTCAGTATGTTTCTCCCACTTACTCAGTACATTAAAAGTACTGACGCGTGCTTTTCATGTTGTATCGTTTCATGATACAACTGCAGGTTCTCAGGTTAAACGCAGATAGTTACTTTAGTTTCATAGCATTCCATTTCAGTAGATTAGAGTGTGAGTCCTCCTCATTCGAGGGATTTGTTTATTTACTTCATTTGTATATGGTTTTGATTATACTTAGAGTTAGTTAGGGACCTGTCCCAGCAACTCCTCAATAGTTGTCTTTGATTAATCCTTTTCAACTGCCGAATTCAAGGCGGCCGTTAAATTGCTAGCTCAGACAGTCACCAATCAAGTGAACCAGCAGATGGTTCTAGTAGCCACAAGTGGGTCTGCAGCTGCTGCCGGGGTGTGGGATTTCACCCGGATGAACCCTCCAGACATTCATGGAACAAAGGTGGGAGAGGACTCACAAGGATTTGTAGATGAGATCAGAAAGATCACCCGAATCATGGGTGTCGGCTCCTTTGAGAGTGTTGACTTGGCTGCCTAAGAGCTAAAAGGGGTTGCATAGATTTGGTACGAGCAGTGGAAGGAGGGGCGGTCAGCATAAGCAGGACTGGTTGATTGGGAGGAGTTTCATACACCTTCCTTAGATAGGTTCTTTCCCCGGGAGTTGAGGGAGGCTAAGATGGTGGAGTTTATGAACCTACGGCAGGGCAACTGGACCATGGAGGAGTATGCTCTAGAGTTTACTAGACTATCAAAGTATGCTCTAGAGATGGTGGCCGAGCCAAGGGCTCGCATGCTGAAGTCCAATGCTAATAAAGGACATGGACCTTTCAAGCTTATTTGTGTATACCCAGCAAATTGAGGTAGAGAAGCTGAAAGATATGGAACATAAGAACAAGCGGGCAAGAACTGGTCATATAGATTTTGGCCACCATAAATTTGGCGGTGGTAGTCGCCTAGAACAAAAATAGCAGCAGCAACAGGAGAGGGCCCCAGCACCTAGCTCAACTAGCGCACCAACCTTTCGATCCCACCAAGATCAGAGGGGTGGGTCTTCTGGCACTCAATCTGTAACACCCCATAAATTCTTGACATGTAGATGACCTATTCGCATATTGGTTAAGAGTTTTAGAATGCCATACATGCTAGAAAAAGGCCCGGGGAAAGATCGGANCCATGAATGTGACTTATAGGTCCCAACTATATAAGCCCCTCCATTTCGGTTTTAAAGTTACATTTCATATAATTTCCAGTAAGGTCAAGGGAAAACAGAGGGAGAAGAGGTTTCTTGATAATTTCCTTCCTATTACGCCGTCAAACACAGTCCAAACTCGAATTAATCTCAGATATCGAGGTATTTAGCAGCAAGGAGCATTCCTACGGATTTAGTTTCGTGAAATTTGGATGACAAATTGTTGTGCTACCGAGCTAAGGTAAGTGGAATTGCTCCAAATTAGTGTCAATATACTCCTAGCCTTAAAATGAGTATTTCTCCCTTCTGGACTTTCGAGAAATAGTGAGTTTTAAATAGTTTTTCGATAAGCCAAATTGGGCTATATATATATATTGAAAGTGATGTTTTTCTTGAGAATATTAGTGTATTTAGTTCTAATTGATATATATATGAATGTAGTTGGGAGAAATAGGCTGAAGGGAAGTACTAGCCGAGCTTCGCCCGTTAGTCGGAAAATCGACGAAGGTATGTAAAGCTAATTAATTCGGCAAGTTAGTAATTCAATACGAGTAGATAGTGCGTTATATAGAAGAAAGAATTCGAGAAGTCCAAGGTGAGTCTAGTATGAGTTTAGCAAGCGTGTTTTGAATTTAGCAAGCATGTTTATAATATTATGATATATGTTCAGAATAAAAGTTAGTAAAGTAATATCAGAGAGTCAGATAGTATCCCCGAGATATAGTATAGTCGAGGCAGTCATATAATATCACCGAGATCTGATATAGCAGACAGTCGAGATGATGTCTCAGTCTAGTATAACTCGGTATGAGAATGTTATAACACAGAAAAGAGTTCACAATGAGAAATCGAGAGTACAGATAGTATTTTCGGTTCAAACATGCTTGCTATATGTGATTATTGTTTGTTGAGTCTTTTGTTTGTGTTATGAGGCACCCTTTTGAGTGTCCCTCCACCTTACAGGTTGGTAAGCGTAGCCGACCCAGGTGAGGGTGGGGATACGTCACTCAAGGAGTGGCATGCCGTCCCTTGATAGGGCGAAGATGAGATAGAGCATTCCCCATGATGAGGTGATCGGCATAGTGCAGTTTACCCTATTGTGCGCCTAGCCGGGGATAGATTACGAGATACGAGACATAGTTACGGTTTACGGTTTACAGTACAAGAGTCCTCTAGGCTCGGACACAATTATTTATATCGGAGGCCATAGCCGAGGTGGAGGACAGGGGGCGGTAGAGGTGCTCGTAGTTAGTAGACGAGTGGAGTGATTTATTTTTGGATGGTTTTAACCCGGGTAAGGGTATATAGATTGTTTGTTGGTTGGCACCTTCCGGCTTATGGGGGCTGGTATTAGTCCTTGCTTGTTATATATATGTATATATATATTATTTATTAACTAATTGAGTAGATCTCCACGTCGACGGAGTATGCTCTGCCTTATTCTCGGTCTGAGAAAAGCACATTTCAGATTCTATCGGTTCGAGACAGTTTCGAGGTATCTTCTCTTGTTCGAGTTTTTAGTTATGTTGTTTATGTTCAGTTATGATCGGTTTTTCTTTGCATACTCGGTACCGGTGGTACCGACGCCCCATTAGGCCCATTTGCATTACTGTCTGCGGAGTACTCATGGAGATGAGGAGTCGATCCTCGTGATTCCGGCCGGTTACAAGGTAATTACGGCGGCGGGGAGGGAGTACCGGGGACCTCCCAATGTGATACCTTTGCCAGTACCATCCGGTATATGTCGATAACTTTAGAATAGGAAGTCATAATATAACGTATAAATGAGTTGATTTATTTGTTAGATATATAATATCGGTTAAGATAATAGACAATATTAGATTATCGAGATAAGTGTGAAAAAGAGAGGAAATGTAGGATTCCCACCTCAATCCCTTCGGATGTGGTATAGTTCCATTATCTTCGTTTCGTTGCCGGTAAGAAAAGCCATTCCCTACCCCTTAGTTTTGATCCCGGTATAGCAAAGGGCATAAGGATTGAGACGATGTTGCCCAAAGTAGGCAGTAAGTGAAAGGTGGATTGGTTGATTCCAGAAAGTGTTAGAAAGAGTAAAGGCCCTTATGATTATTAAGTTGTGCGGGCCCTCACGGTAATAGGAGTCGAGAGAGCAAGAGTAAGACTACTAGCTTACTGCGAAGTGGGCGTAGGAGATCGCGTCAATGATGGACTTCCGGTAAGAGTCAAGTTCAAGTAAGAAAGTACGAATCCCTTCGTAGAATGCTAACGACGGCAGGAGCCCATTCTGCAAGATAATAGTTATAACCTTAGTTGTGATATCGAAATACGAAATTAAATGAATAAGATGGGTCCCATTGCAAGTCGAAGAAGTATAGGTTGGAACGTGACTAGTAACCTTATTGAAAATGTAAGGCGAGATACCTTGAACCCAGAGCTCAGTTTTAGGAAGATGAGGGTGAAGAGCATGAATACCCGATTTTGAGGAAATCGAGAATCACCTCAGTTGATAGAACATCGTGTATTAAGGACTAAACCCCGGTGACGGCTAAAGAGTGATAAAATTATAGTTTAGAATGTTGTGATACGTCCGCCTAAGGAGAAGGTAAGGGTACCGACCTAGAGACTCTAATCTAATTTGTGGCCCAGAGACAGGTCAATGAGCAGTCACGGGCCTTAATATAATGCCAAGTAAGGCCACAAGGTTCGGATGTTGACCCCACGTTGTAAGAGTGGCAAAGTTTCAAATAGCAGATCATAGCTAAAGTGCATGTGTGTGTTGCTTTTCGGAATGGGGCGAAAATCCAATGAAATGGTACGAGAGGATAGGAGATATCATTAAAGTTGTAGAAGTAGTATATCATGTGCACTATGAAATTGATAAAGTATATCAGGAGATTACGTATTACTACAAAAGAATTCGGTATGTATTGTACGTAGTTTTGATATATATATATATACGAGATATCGAGATATCTTGTGAGTAGGCAGCCATGGGATTCTGATCACACCAGTTACAGTTGTTTGCTAGGAAATATATATACGAGATAAATGTACGGGACCCCTCGCCAAAAAGAGAGGCGGGTTAAGTGTGATTCACGTATGAAGCCATAGAAACTGTCTCAGTTCTCGGTTATTGAGTTAACGGACTTATATGCTTGTTGCCAGATCTAGGCTTGAAGCTCACGGGAATTGGTAACTGGAGTCGGGAGGTTGGTGATACGGGCGCGGTTAAAAGCGGTCTAACGACCAGGCGGCGCTGTATTGCGAGGAAGCATCCCTAAAGATCGGTAACATTATCGCATGTGCCGGAACCGGGGTAGAGGCTTTGCGGTGTGTATATATATCTCCCTATGTGGTTAGTTGTGCCGGTCGTGTGGGGCGCTCGTTTGTTTAGGTTTGTTGTGTTGTTGATTGTGTTAGCCGTGTGAAATTTCATGTATCGAGATAGTAGTGGTGACCTTGTCAATCACGTAGATATTCGTGTTCATTATATTGAGTTAGAAATAACTAGGCTGACATGGTGGCCTTGTCGGCATGGGGTTTCCCCTATATGAGAATGATTATGGTTGGGTGATATTCTGATACAAGTGGCTATAGGCCCCGATTGGCGGGCTGTATTTACAAGCATTTATATAGCCATTGATTCCATGAATCTGGTTAGAGCCATCCGGGCACGAGATGTTCTTTTGGCACGGTGGTCTAGTAGTCCGGAGTCCTAATAGGGCACCAAGTGCCAGTCCATACCCAAAGCGGGCGTGACACAATCTCGGCCTGATATAAGAAACAAGTATCGGCTGTCCCAAGTGTGGAATCACCCAAGAGAATGCCTTCGGGGATGAGGGCTGCTTTGGGTGTGGACAACTGGACACGAGGCTTAGGGAGTGCCCATCGGCGGGGCGAGGAGATCACAATCACTACCTCATCACCTCCAACGGGCCGACCCATTTCAGCCGAGTCAACCCATCAGAAATCTGAGATGGGAGTCAATGCTAGAATCGTTTTTATTCTCTCTCACTCTTGCCGAGGATCAAAGAAAGCTCACTGACATAGTTGCGGTATGTTACGTCTCTTTCACCTAGACTGTATGCCCTCCTAGATCAGGAGCTACTCTTTCATTTGTGACTCCATATATAGTAGTTCGGTTCAATATAAGTCCGAGAGGTCTCTCAGAACCATTCTAAGTCTCCACCCAAGTTGGCGAGTGAGTTAGAGTTAGCGGGGTGTATAAGCTGTCCAGGTCGGTCTTGGTAAGTCATACCAGTACACGATCTTGTAGAGCTAGACATGGTCGACGTCGACCTTATTCTTGGCATGGATTGGTTACACTCACTGCTATGCCTTGAATTGATTACTTGAGAACTAGAGTTTCAAGTTTCGTTTCCGGATAGGCAGGTGTTAGAATGGTCGGGCGGTAGTTGGCACCACCTAAGGTAGGTTTATTTCCTTCCTTAAGGCCTAGAAACTCATTTCCAAGGGATGTTTATATCATTTGGTTCGGGTAAAATATTCTAACTACGAGGCCCCAACCATTGATTAGTCACAGTTGTCGGCGAGTTCCCAGGATGTATTTCCTAAATATCTTCTTGGAGTTCCCCCTTAACGGGAAATAGACTTTTGAATAGATCTCCTTCCAGATACTCGGCCCATCTCCATCCCTTCTTACGAGAATGGCTCCATCGAGCTCAAGGAGTTGAAGGAGAAGCTAAAAGATCTTCTTAACAAAAGGTTTTATCATACTTGACATCTCTCCACAGGGTGCCCAATGCTATTCGTGCGTAAGAAAGATAGTACCCTCAGAATGTGCATAGATTACCATTAGCTGAACAAAGTCACAGTAAAGAATAGATATCCCTTAACTAGAATTGATGACACATTCAACTAGCTTGAGGGCAGTTGTTTCTCCAAGATCGAGCTCAGGTTCGGGATACCATCGGTTAAGGGTCGAAGGGGTGTGACATACCGAAGACGGCATTCAGAAGCTTCGGTATGGTCACTACGAGTTTGTGGTGATTTCCTTTGGACTCACAAACGCCCCTATATCCTTCATGGATTTGATGAATTTGGTGTTTAAAGCTGTACCTAGATATGTTTGTCATAGTATTTATCGATGACATTCTAATATACTCCAGAAATGAGTAAGAGCATGCTAATCACCTAAGGATAGCATACAGACCCTCATAGATCGCCAGTTATTCTCCAAGTTTAGTAAGCGTGAATTCTAGTTGAAGTCTATGATTTTATTGGGTCATGTGGTCTCAGGTGAAGAGATACAAGTAGATCCTCGAGAAAATAGAAGCGGTGAAGGATTAGCCTAGACCTACCTCTCCTATTGAAATCGGGAGTTTCTTGGACTTAGCAGTTATTACCGATGGTTTTGTGGAAGGTTTCTCCTCCATAGCATCTCCTCGACCAAGTTAACCCGGAAGAAGGTAAAATTTCGGGGGTCGGATAAGTGTTAAGAAGAGTTTTCGGGAGTTAAAAGACCCGACTCACTACCGCTCAAATTTTGACTTGCTAGAAGGAACAAATGGGTTTGTAGTATATTGTGATTCCTCTAGAATTGGACTTGGTTGAATTCTAATGCGGCGAGCAAAGTGATAGCCTATGCCTCTAGAAAACTCTACCCAGTTATTGAGAAAAATTATCCGCTTGGAGTTGGCGCGTGGTATTCGCATTAAAAATATGGAGACATTACTTGTATGGAGCTCACGTAGATGTATTTACAGATCACAAGAGTCTTGATGCGTGTTCATCCGAAAGACACGAACCTCAAAAAGAAGGTGTTTGGAGCTCTTGATAGTTGTGACATGAAGTATGTTGTATCACTAGAGCAAAGGCCAATGTGGTGGGCGCGCTAGCGAGCGATATAGGTAGTGTAGCTTCCTTTGAGGGAAAAGAAAAGAGAGTAACAAGGATGTTCCGCAGAGACTAGCACGGTTAGGGTGCAACTAGTAGACTCAGCCAAAGGTGGAGCTATAGTACAAAGTGGGTCGAATTCATCTTTGGTAGTTGAAGTTAAGTCCATACAAGATAAAGATCCAATTCTACTAAAACTCAAGGAAGCGGTTCTCGAAAAAAACTTGGGGCTTTCTCCCAAGGGAGATAGAGTGCTCCGTTACCGGGGATGGTTGTGTGTGCCGGATATCGGTGAGTTGAGACGGTAGATTCAGGTGCAGGGCACCACCGACTCACGGTATTCTATTTACCACAGTGCTACTAAAATGTACCCCGACTTGGATAATTCTTTTGGTGGAACAAAATGAAAAGAGACATTGCCGGGTTAGCTAAGTGCACTGAGCGCCCGCAGATCAAGGTGGAACATCAAAGGCCGGGGGCACTTGACTCAAGATATCGGTATACCCACGTGGAAGTGGGAAGAGTAAATATGGACTTTATTATAGATTACCGTAGCGGACTCGCGGTAGCATGACTCAATTTGGGTGGTAGTAGATTGGATGACCAAGTCAGCTTACTTTCTCCTGTCAACACCACGGGTCAGTTAAGGATTATGCTAAACTTTATATTCGAGAGTTGAGTTAGACTTCATGGGGTGCCATTGGCTATTATTTCGAACGGGGTACCCAATTCACCTCCCGTTTCTGGAAGTCTTTTTAGAAGGACTTGGTACTCAAGGTCAAGCTCAATACATCTTTTCGGCCACGAGATAGATGGGTAAGCTAAGTGGACTATTCCAGACTCTATAGGATTCTAGAGCGTGCGCGATCAATTTTAAGGAGTAGTGAGATGACCATACGCACTCTTATCGAATTTGCGTACAACAACGGCTACCATTTCAGCATTCGAGATGACCCGTTTGAGACATTGTATGGTAGGAGGTGTAGATCTCGTATAGGATGGTTTGAAATCGGTGAAGCTACCTTGATAGGGACAATTCAGTTCATGAGGCAATGCGAAAGTTCGGCTCATTGGGAAAGGTTAAAACGGCTCGAGATCCACCGAAATCTTATGCCGAAGTGAGGAGAAGAGAGTTGGTGTTTGCAGTTGATGAATAGGTGTACCTGAATATTTCTCCATGAAAAGGGTGATGAGGTTTTGAAGAAGGGAAACTCAATCCTAGGTATGTGGGACCATGCAGGGTACTGGCCGGAATATCGGCCCAGGTGGCCTATGAGCTAGAGTTTCCTTCATAACTAGCAGTTGTACATCAAGTTTTTCATGTATCACTTTTGAAAAAGTGTATCGGAGATCAACCTCTATGGTGCCATTGGATAGTGTGGCAGTCAAAGATAGCCTTACCTATGAGGAGGTGTAAGTACAAATTCTAGACCATTAGGTTCGTAGATTGAGGAATAAGGAAATAGCTTGATCAAGGTTTATAGAAAGAATAAGCAAGTCAGGAAGGAGCTCGTGGGAGGCCAGAAGCAGATGAGGGCCAAATAGCCACACTTGTTCTTCTGGAAGCTCTATTACAGTTTGATATGTGAATTTTATTTTAAGACACGAACTAGGCTTTGTTGAATTCGGTTCATGTAACTAAATTTTCTTTCTAACTTTGGTTGTGTTTATTAAAAGCATAAATTCAGTTCATTTATATTCTCTAAAATGGAGGTAGTCACTTCGGTCGTTTTGAGGAAGTTGAATAGAGCGGTATTTGAATGCTTTGATTATTATTTTCTGGTTTATATTAGTTTTCTAACATTTGAGGATGAATGTTTCAAGAGGCGAGATATTGTAATGCCTCGGAAGCTCAAAATCAATATTTAAGGACATAAATCATAATATTTGGAAAAGCTATGAGAAAAAGTTGTAGAACGACCAACGACAAGTCGTTAAGGGACTAACGACTCATTAGGTCAACCGTTGAAGGATGCCAAGTATACATTTCATTGTTCCTAATGGACGATCCCCTTGAGTCATTGTCGGGACCTACGACTCGTTAAGTTACCCCATTGCCAAGCCGGAGTTCGAAATTTAAGGAATTTATAGTGTACTTGATAGAAGGTCACCGCAATTAGTCATCGTGATAACGACTCGTCCCGGGTCCTTCATTTCCGGTCCTTTCAAGCTTTCCTACCGGTAGACTGACGGACGACCACTGACGAGTCATTCCCGTGTGACGACTCATCATGTGAGTCGATAGATTCTTCAGTGAACTTGGAAGGACCCAATGACTCATTGGACACAGTAGCAGTGGGTCAAGGGACACGATAGTTTTCCTACGAATTTCTAAGGGCTATTTAGTAGCTTTCCTATTCCCAAGCATTAAACCACGTTGTTTAATCACCGGTTCGAGACGTTTTAGTGGGAAAGCGGTCCATTCCTCATTCCCACTCTGAGTTCTCAAGGAATCATCGAAGTCTCCTCTCAAGAACTATCAAGCGAAGTCTAGGGTACCTCACCAACCGATCATTCAAGCTTCTTTATGGAAAATTTCAGGTATGTGGGGTTTAGCAAGGGGATTGTCCTTCCCTCGCATCCCCAAAGCCCTCCTCAATTTCTTCTATCAATTTTAAGCCCTAAGCTTTCGAGTATGAGAAGTTCGATTAATTTCATTGATTTCCCTCAAAACGATGTTTATACTTATTGTTAATAAAATCTTCATCGGTTCCTTGTCAAATTGTCAGTATTATTACAAAAGTGAATTTGAGCTAATTTTGGAGTAATGGTTTTTACTTGTTAAATTCCCTCTAGTGAATGAAGAATGCTTTGGGTTGAATTCCTAGAATTTTCTTACTATTCGTATGTGTTGGGTATATATCCCATGAATCAAAATGACTTTAGTACATTAATGAAATTTTCAATTAGCTTCTTAGTTATTTAGTCGGTTAGAACACGAGAACTCTATCACTCTTGTCTTATTTAGAATCATATCGAGTCTAGCTTGATCAGTTTTAGCAACCTCGGTGTTGTCTAGAGAATGTAAGCGATCGGTTTGACTCAGTTTATTTTTGAGGTATAGTGGTGCCTCCTAGTTTTCACGCCAGTTGATTTAGTTATTTGGTCCATTAGGTGGTCATGACATTCGGTTATAGCTCTGACGGCCCAGGACTAGTTCAATTTTAGTTCCGTGGACGGTTATGATGCTTCTAGATAAGCGCTCGACTGATGTAGAACCCACTTTGAGAATAAGTCAGATAAGATTTTCGGGGTACATAAAGTTATTCATCCCTGATTGAACTTGAACTCAATGTTGAGTTATCGGCTTAGTATTTCGGTTTAGGTGTTCCGATGGGAGTAAAGAACTTATGCCGACGGTCGGCGTTCGGCACACCCGGGTTCCCAAAACTACATTGCAGCATAGGTTTTAGTATTACTTGATGCAGATTATTTGAGATATATTTTGTGATCATTCTGTTCATGCCTTTATACCTAGCAAGGTATATTGGGTCCTCACGGTAGGTGTATACAGGGGACTCCACGTCTAGCTCACGTGGTTAAATGTCGATTATAGACTCTCCCACTAGTCGATCCGAGTCAAGTATTAGAATAAAACGGCTCGGTTCGGTAGAGTATCTTAGATTTTAGTATTTTTCAGA
Organism: Datura stramonium; assembly: GCA_018107945.1. Lineage (NCBI taxonomy): Eukaryota > Viridiplantae > Streptophyta > Magnoliopsida > Solanales > Solanaceae > Datura > Datura stramonium. The sequence continues at coordinate 146,995 of JACEIK010000728.1, forward strand.
CTTAGGGCATGTTCTTGACCATCGAGATAGGGTCGTCTTGACCGTTTGAGTTATAATCGGTAGTTCGATTCAGATTACTACATTTGCATAGCTAGTGTCATTACGGTTCGAGACTTTATACTCGTATGTTTCTCCCACTTACGCAATACATTCAAAATGCGACGCATGCTTTTCATGTTGTATCATTTCATGATACAGGCTGCGAGGTTCACCAGATTGCTTACGAGATAGTTACTTCTATTTCAAAGCATTCCATTTCGAGATCAAAGTGTGAGTCCTCCTTATTCGAGGGCTTTGTTTATTTACTTCATTTGGATATGGTTTTGATTAGACTTAGAGTTAGCTGGGGACCTGTCCCATCAACTCCTCAGTAGTTGGCTTTCAAACCAGACTTGTCTTTCAGAATTATATTTGGATATATTACTTCTTTCTCTACTTTTTTTTTTTTTTAGTCTTTACGTTTCCTACAGCGATAAAGTTTGTTGTTTAAAAAGTTTCATTGTGTATGTTTACTCATCTTTTGTTAGTGTATGATAGATAAAGGGTTGACTTGGGGTTAGTTGTGGCACTAAGTACCGTGTTGCATCTAAATTGTAGGCTCGAGGTGTGACACCATGACTCGTGGACCACCTTTTAGCCCAAATGCCCTAAAGATCCCCACGGGTGACACCACGACTCATGGTCACACATAACGAGTCGTGAGAGCTAGTGGGGTACCACTGCCCACACCTAAACATTTGACCCAGGTCTTCCCACGAGGTACCTAATGGGTCGTGGTTCCTAACCACGACTCATGAGGTCTTCCATTAGTACAAGCGACTCTCCCTTCCATTACTCCCGTCCACCCCATCAGTGACCTAACAGGTCCGTTGGGTCCCATAAAGACTCATTAGGTGAGTTGTTCTGAGGAATTTCCTGCATATTCCCAGATTTTCTAATTTAAGTTCCGGATCTAGTCTTTGATATTCTGGGGCATTACAATCGGTTCTTTGTAAGGTTCTAGTACTATTTTCCTTGTTTTTACATTTGCAAGCCTTGGGTCTAATCCTAAGGAAGTTTTGGGGTGTTACAATATCTCCCCCTTGGGAACATTTGTCCTCGAATGAAGACTAAAACTACTGGAAAACTAGGAAAAGAGCTAAGATTTCTAGCGAGACTATGAAATTTGGTTACCGGAGGTAAAAGCTTGAATCAAAACTAACTTAACCGGCCGATGACTAATGTAACTAGGAATGCACATCGAAAATCTAAATAGAGTAGATGAGTATGGAACTGAACAGAATACTCAGGAGGGATTTAGTACGCGATGCTGGAACTGAACTTGAAGAGAATGGGTGAGGGTACCTGGTCATTATGTACGCATAGTTTCACGATGTGGCCTCCTCAACTAGCTGGTTGTCTATTATAACTTTCACTAAAACAACTTCCCAATATCCCCCAACTTATGATCTTGATGGTCAAAATATCAACAGGAATCTCATTTTAAAAGAGACTTTCATTCACCAACACCTCATATCAACCCTTAAGGGTGAAATCGCAAAGACACCTTGCCGGCTACACTAACTTTCCTAAATATCCCCACATCATTCCAACTTATCACTAAAATCATCTTACGACTCCTCTTATTAGCATATACCATCCAAGAATTTCCCTTTCTCCCTAGCAGGACTAACAACTGTATCCATGAACTTCTACATGCGAAAATCTAGGGTCTAAATACATAGTCATTACGAATTTATACGTACAACAATCATTCTGTTATGGGTGAAGATACACACAGCTCGAGTAAAGGAAATCGCAAGCATGAATCATTCAAAGACCAATGCGAACCTACACATAATATTAGAATGATCTACCGAATCATTAGATCGAAGGAAAGGTTCTTGTGAAGCTTCAAGACTGTGAGGTATGAGGTCTTTACATAATGAAGTTTCATGACATGAAGTTGAGATTTTGAGATCATGGAGTAAGATTGGGATTGTTTAAGCGGTAATCTATCATTCTAGAATTAGACATAAGCATGAGTAGAATGTATTATTAACAAATACAGAGATAACATCCGAATGGGAAGGATTGACATCCTATAGCTACGCATTTACGGAGCCCTTCTACTATTAGAACACTTAGGACTTGACTTGGCCTTTTTAACTTACCATCTCCCCTTAGTTTAAAGTCATCACATTCTCGAGGGCTCTTATATATATATCCTTTCTTAAGTCTAGGTTAACATCACTAACTCTTGACTCTCGTCGCCACGAAAGTTATCACTTGAAGACTTCATAGTTGTAACCATTTCATACCGGCCACAAAATAATTCTCATACTAACATTCTAAAAGTCATCTCATACCTTTTCTTTTGTGGATCCTAGCCTAACAACTTGAAGGGACAAACACAAAGGTTCATAACATACCTGCCACTAAATGGAGTTGTTTGCCATACACTGCATTAAATGTTGGAGCCTGTTTGAGATGGGCGAGCTACTAGAGCTGCTGGAATGGTTAGTTGAGTCTTCCCACACATCTAACAAAAAGGCAATTCTTTATTCCATGGCCCAATCGACCATATCTAAAACATCCTTTCTTAACAAGCAAGCGTTACCGAGGTGGCTCCTTCCACATTTCTCGCAAGCCCAGGGCGACACGACAAGGCTCCGGAAGAGGTAGCCAGGGCTCTACCTTTCCTCGCCCAGCTGTTGGGCAATCTCTGTGTTTATGGACCGAATTGTCGCACCAAAAACAACCGCTTGAACTAGCCATGCATTCTCCTAAATGGTTCTTCCCACAATTACGGCAAGTTGGGTATGTCATCTCCTTACCTCACGGGTTTGGTTGGAGCACTGACTATCGGTGGGGCCCAGGGCTGATGATCTTTGACGGGACGAAACGAGGTCACCATCCATCCTGCAGGTAGGAATACCCTGAGTCCACTGTCCTTTCTCTTTTGCTCCCCTTTTCTTTTCGCTTGAACTTTCGAGTCCATTTCGGGTATTTGTGAAACTCAGGTGTACTCCTTTTTGTGATAGCTTGAACCCTAGTAGCTATCGACTCTTTAGTAGGGTTCAGTTGCGTCTTCCTGCTAGTTAAGTTGAGTGGTTGTGGCCTAGGTATTAACACTCACGAGGGTAGCCAGACTCTGCATCTGTCCTTGCCCTAAGGGGGGGCCTACTAGAGTTTGTGGAATTTGGCGGTGGATACTGCGTTAATTTTCCCTCTTCCATTATCTCTTTTGGGAGGCATGAGTTATAAGAGAAACTTTAGATTTTACACTCTATCGCACAATAAGAATAATGAAAGAAGGAAATTTTCCTTTAAAAACGCCTTGTAGCTCCCCCTCATAAGTGTGGCGCGCTTCACACCAGTGAAAAGGACTCTACTTGATGCGACTTTCAGACATCCTATCTTAGAACACTCTAAACCTAGTGCTCTAATACCAAGTTTGTCATGCCCCAAGTCTAACCACACGGACGAAAGATGTACTAGTCACAAGTAACCCCAAAGTCAACCATGGTCTATCATACACTAACATTTTAACTAATCATACATAGAGAGGAGCTTTAAAATGCTAATATGAATCATTTATGAGAGTGGCTAGTCATAAAGTTTAAAATGTTTGAACAAATGCGAAAGTGAAACTATGTCTATGTTTGAAAGCCATGGTGATGAGTTCTTGAGACAAGCCCCCAACTCTAAGTTTAAATCTGAAATAAAATAATATAATTGAAGTAAATAAAATGTCGTCCTCGAAAGATGAGGACTCACCACTTCTTTGTTGATATCACCCAAGGAAACTATAACAACGGCGGGGCGAGAATCTATAGGCGTATCATGAAATGATACAACATAAAAAAGAGTACAAGTCAATACTTTGAATGTACTAAGTAAGCAGGAGAGAACATATCTGGATATAAACAACTAAAGTTGAAATGACATGCAATGACCAATTGAAATGCGGGCGAAATAAGCTAAAATATACTAAGATGGTCGAAGATGACCCTTTGTTTGATGGTCAAAGACATGCCTAAGTACGAAATGCCTTATCTTTGAGCGATCTGACGACTAACTGGCGAACTTGACTAATAGTGGAGAGTCTATAACAAACATATAACCACATGAGCTAGGCGTGGATTACAGATGTATACACCTTGCTCGGTAGGACAATAAACCTTGCTAGGGCATAAAGGCATGAACTTTGAAAATCACTATGTAGGGCCATGAGGCCAATAAAAATAACCTATGGTGGCAACATAGTTCTAGAAACCGGGGTGTGTGTTTAGGCCCCTCTTAATGCTAAGTCCTACTCCCACTGGATGGTCCTAACTTGATTACTACTACCAAGATGATAGCTAGAAATTGGGGTCCAATACTAAGTCAAGGATACTTATCTTGAAGCACCACCGAGAGTCTTATCGGATGGATTTAGTAAATGGTGTTCCAAGATGAGTGAGCTACTTATACGGAAGAATGTCGGCTAACCTTATAAAGAACCAACTAAAAACTGATATCTGATGTCTGAATATAAATACTGATAAGCCCCGGGAGGCACCTTTGACACCTCAAGAATTTACCGTAGTCAGCCCGATCAGCGGCATTTTCTAGACAACACTTTGAGGTTGCTAAAAATGCGGCGAGACTAGGCGACATGATTACGGCCCGAGACTAGGCGATATAATTCGACTAGACTTTAACAAAAATTTAAATACACAAACATCTCAATATTGATGGAATCACGCCACAGGGAAAACTAGTTTAACCCACAAGTTCATAATTTCTCTTGTTTGTGACTAGAGCTGAATTATGCTACTAACTGTAATCTTTCCAAAATTTAAAGAAATACGGAATAACTAAATATAAAATCATAAGAAATATCCCCTTTGAATCCACAGTATACGAAAACTTTTCAGAGAAATTCAGCTTAGGGCTAAATTTGCACTACCGAGACAACATCGACACATTTTATAAGCGGTGGAAATATATCTACTATTTACAAGAATAATATCACACATGAATTAGAAGATATCTAGCTAACAAATAATTCCCGCGGTCGATAACTTCCGAGGCTAGAACTAATGGAGAAAACTAGAAAACATCTTGGGGTACACAAGGGAAGAATTATTCCCTTATTGAATTCCCACATACGGCTGAAAATTTCTGCCGAAGAAAACTGAACTACTATAATGGAGGAAAACACTAAGCTCGCTTGAAAGTTCTTGAGAGACTCTTCGATGATTTTACGAGAATGGACGTGGAGTAATGAAGGGAGAGGTCGTTCATTCCCACTAATAGGTCTGAAATTACGTCTAAAACTATGTAGTATTAAGTTTAGGAGAGTAGGAAACTACTAAAAAGCCCTTATAAAATCGTAGGGAAAAACTGTTCGCGAGGTGGTCCTAAAGGGTGACCTAACGGGTTGTGATCGTGAGCACGATTCATGGTCACACTCGTTGAGTACACTTCACGGAAATCCCATTGAGGTCACCACGAGGGACCTAACAAGTCGTGGTGAGTGACCACGACTTTTGGTCACCTATCGTGGACCACCGCGCCCAAAATTCCTAGAGATCCCCACGAGTGACACCACGACTCATGGTCACACATAACGAGTCATGGTGAGGAATCGTGGGGTGCTGCTAGCGTCACACCCTAAACAGCATTTGACCAGGTCTTCCCATGAGGTACCCTAATGGGCCATAGTGCTGACCACGACTCGTGAAGTCTTCCATTAGGTACCGCGACTCTCCCTTCCATTACTCAATCACCGTACCCCATGGCCCGACCTAACCGGTCGTTAGGTCCCATAACGAATCGTTAGGTGAGTCATTCTACAGTATTCCTACAGATTCCCATATTTTCTTATTTATGTCCCGGATCTAGTCTTTGAGGTTTGGGGCATTACAATCGGTTCGTTGTAAGGTTATAGTACTATTTTCATACATTTTACGTTGTAAGCCTTGGAGTCTGATCTAAGAAAGTTTTGGGGTGTTACATCGATGCTAAGTACTATTCCCAACCGAGCATACATACTAATAGCACAAGTGATGCTTTAAGACTAAATGAGAACTACTTTATCTAAAGTGCTATGAGAGTCTACGGGAGCTGCTAATGCGAGTTATCTTTGTATAGCACACATACTAAAGCCATGAGAAAATCATATTTCCTTATAGATCAAATTGTTGAAAGCAATGTTAGTTCATAGGCGTTGACTCTTTCAAATCATTCCAATATCAAGGGCATGAAAATACATTATAAAAAGTTGGAAACAAATCATGAATATTATACACTAGTCATCATACGAGGCTTGGAAACATTTAGATAATAAGGTAAATGATAAACCGAATAAAAATCTTAAGACATGTTTTCTACATGATTGAGATTATTAAATTTCTAAGAGTTTTTGGGATGTAAGGCTAAAGGAAGTTACCATTGAATTCCCAGATATCTGGTGTTTAAAGAATTCCTAGCTAGAACCTTGAACTTAGGCTCTTGAAGAACCTAGCTTGGAATTGAGAGGATTTGAAGTCTCTAACTGTTGTTCTATTGTTTTGGGAAGGAATGAGGACAAGGTTCGACTAATTCCCTTAATCCCCCTTCAAATGGTACAAATACAACATAGTTTAGGGGTTAATAGCCTGGGAAGTTATGAAAATACCCTTGAAAAAATATACTTAAAACTATCACCCCATCAGTGACTAGTACCACGGCTCGTGGTATACAGTCGCGATTCTTTTGAGCCAATTTGACCCGACTTCCGAAGTTCATACCATGGTTTCACGGCGTGATTCATCCAAGTGACCATGAATCGTAAGTCTCTATCCATGGTCTTTAGGAACAATTTGAGCATGCTATAAATCTCGACTCATGACTCACACAACGATTCCATACCACCCACACCACATCCTTAGACTCATGGAATCTGGAAATAATGTGTAATGCCCCTAAACCTTCCTAGACCAAACTCAAATATTACAAGAAGAATCCAGAAGAAAACTAGAAAAGTTATCTAAGAGCCGGCGAGACAACGAGTCGTGGTCGGCTCCTAACGACTCGTTGTGTGGAGTCGTGGTCGGCCACAATTTGGTCCTTCAAGAACCACGGGACATGGAACAACCCATTATGAGAAACAATGAGACGTCTTGTGACTCGTTGGTTTCCCAGTTCAAAACTCCTTTTCGAGGACCCCACGACTCCAGCCAACGAGTCATCATTCGATACAATGATTCATGGTTTGAGTCATTGGTTGGAATCCCCAAAACCCTATTTAGTGTCAGCAGTGGTGGCAACGACCTATTGTACCACTGTGAGTCGTTGTGACCTTCCCATCGTGTCCAAGCCGGGGTCTTTATAAATTTTTCCAGTGAGGTAGCGATGGACACAACAACCCGTTAAGGTCCATCAACAAGTCGTGGTATCTCACATTTGCCAAATCTAGTTAGCCTAGAACCCAAGCAATAGAACCAATAAGCGGTCCCAAAGATTTATGGTCTCGACCAACGGCTTGGTTGAGTGACCGGGTGGTCCCCTTTTGAGTAGATTTTCCAAGTGTTTCCTCGGGATATTTTTATAATTTCCAACCTTTTTAATCCTTAAACTTCTACATCGTTTTGGGTTACTTTAAGGGAATTTAGATGGGTAATCAATGATTACTTCACCCCTTTTATCCCCTCAGGAAATTTTTTCGTAAAAACTTCTCTCGAAAATCTCGGGTAAAGAACTAGAGCGAGACAACTTCTTCTCAAAATTCTCAAGGGATCTTCTCCGAGAATTTCTTCACCGGTATGTGAGAATTCAACAAGGGTGTTCCTCCTTGTGTCCCCAAAACCCTTCTCCAATTCTTCTATCGATTCTGACCACAATGGATTTGAAATGTAGAAAGTTTCCAAACAAAATTCATTAAGATTTCAAGTGGAATATTATTCATAATATTAGTTGCTTTATTATTCCCAATTTATAGATATTTTGTGGAACTAGCATCAGTAAGAATGATTTATCCTAGTTTCTCGGTTCGGTAGATTACAATCTTGTTGGTTGGACTAGTTTTCCATGTATCTTGATTATATCGGTTTGGAGATTCCCATATTGTAGTGTATATTGAAAATCTCAGTCAGATACATGTTAGTCTAGTCTCGGTTAGATGATTAGCATACTCGGTATTATTCAAAAATGCCGGTGATCGGTTTGACTATAGTCTTTTCTTGGTGTGGAGTGGTGCCTCCCAATTATTTATTATTAGATTCGAGATATCAGATTTTAGTGGTTCTTTAGATGGTTATGACACTTCCTAGATAGAATCTCCAACCATTCTTAGAACTATTTATATTCAGTTTGTTCTTTGAAGCCGGTTATGATGCTTCTACATAAGCATCTCCTAGCGATCTTGGAACAACGATTACGAAATACGGTCAATAAGACTCTCGAGTACTTTCAAATAGGTATCACGACTTAGTCTTGGTCCCCAGTTTCAAGCTATCAAATTAGTATAGTCTAGGACTATCCGGTGGAGTAGGACTTATGCTTGAGGCGGCAAGACCCCAGCACACCGAGGTTCCCAGAACTACATTGCCACGGTAGGTTATTTTATTGGCCTTATGTCCCCAGAGACTTATGATCACCCAATTCATGCCTTTATACCCTGTAAAGGTATATTGAGTCCTACCAATGGTGTGTATACATTGGACTCCACATTAGCTCAAGTGGTTATATGTCGGTTATAGACTCTCCTAGTCGATTCGAGTCTCGAACTGAACTCTCACTAGTTTCGGTTTACTCGGTTGATCACGGTTATTTAAGAGTTAGTATCTCATATTTAGAGCATGTCTATGACCATTATACAAGGTCATTTTGACCATTTCAATGTATCTCATCTTATTTGATTTGACATTTCGATTGGTCATTGCATGTCATTATAGTTAGTTATTTATTCCTTATAATATATTTTCTCCTACTTTCTCGGTACATTCAAAGTACTAAAGCATACTCTATATAGTATTGTATTATGATAAAGTCACGAGGTTCCGGGCTCGCGTTAGCAAAACTTCTCTCTGGTGATATCGGCTATATCGGTGGTGAGTCCTCATCATCAAGGGATGATGTTTATTTTCTTTAGCTATTTTCATTCGTAGTCTTTAGAGTTAGTTGAGGGGTTTGTCCCAGTAACTCATCGGTTGTAGTTGGCTTTCGAACATAGATTGATTCTCCGGTTTGTTTTTGATGTAAAAGCTTTTATTGTTCAATTTTTATAAATGATTGTTCAATTAAGCTTCGCTATGATTACTCGAATTACCGGTGTTATGATAGATCATGGTTTGGATTGGGCTTACTTGTGACTCAAGTATTGTGTCTTGTCAGGTATGGACTCCGGGTCGTGACATCATGAAACACTGGCTACTCACCATGGGTCGTGGTCTTACCACGGGCTCGTGGTGTGGTCACGAGGAAAGTTTTGATCTTCTATTTGGTTTCTTCTTTAAGTCTAGGGTCTAATCTTAGAAACTTTTAGAATGTTACATTATCTCCTCCTTAGAGAAATTCATCCTCGAATGGAGACTAAATAAGCTGGAAGGACGGGCAAGAGAGTGTTTGCAATCAAAGCGAAAGCTTAACACTTGAATGTTGATGGAGTAGTGACTTTGGACGATATATATACACATATATATATTATATATATATATATACTAAACTGATTTCATGACACATTCATGCATTTCTAAAACATGAGAGCGATTGAGAAACATGAAATTTGTATAGAATATTATGGAAACTATTACCTCAAGGTGGGGCCGAACGGAAGGAAAGAGGTGAGGATACTTGGCCATGTCAAGTCTTCATACGCTTCCCAAGTAGCTTCCTCTACAAGTTGGTTCCTCCAAAGAACTTTTACTGAAGTGACCTCCTTATTCCTCAATTTATGAACCTCACAGTTAAGAATCTCAATTGGAACCTCTTCATAAAAGGGACTATCCTTCACACGAATATTTTCTAAAGGCACAATAGAGGTAGGATCACTAATGCACTTCTTTAACGAGACACGTGAAGGTGGATGCGCCGATGCTAACGCCGTAGTAGTCAACTCATAGGCCACCTTGCCAAAACACCTCAATATCTTATAAGGGCTAACATAGACGGGACTAAGCTTTCCCTTCTTGCCAAACGGACTAAGCTTCCCCTTCTTGCCAAACCTCATCACCCCCTTCATGGGTGAAATTTTCAAGTAAACCCAATCATCAATATCAAACTCAATTTCTCTTCTCCTCACATTATGATTTTACAGCCGACTCACAAGAGTTATTTTTAGCCTCCCTCTAATAAAATTTGGATTTCCCAATAGCCTCATGAACTGAATTGAAGCCTACTATCAAAGGTAGCTTCACTAATCTCAAACCACCCTATAGGAGACCTGAACCTCCTACCGTAGGGTTCCTCAAACAAGGCCATCTAGATATTGGAGTAGTAACTATTATTGTAAGCAAACTCGATAAGAGAAAAATGATCATCCCAATTACCATTAAAATTGGTCACGCAAGCTCTCAACATGTATTCTAGAGTCTAAATGATCTATGTATCGACTATCTCTATCTGCGGGTGAAGAATTTGTGCTAAGCAACACGAGTGCCCAATCCTTTTTGAAATAACTTCCAAAAGTGTGGTGGTGAGTACCTCTATCTAAAAAGATGGACAAGGGGACTCCATGCGGTCTAACTGACTCCCAAATGTAAATTCTAGCATAATCCTCGTTTAATCTGTCATCTTAACTGGGAGTAAATGTGCTGACTTAGTCATCAGGTCTACAACCACCTGTCGAATCATGTTAGCAACTATGGAGTGGCTTTTGTAATTGTCACGACCCAAATAGTCGTGATTGGCACCATAACCCTCCGGTGGGCGAACCAACAACCCCAATACTATTCTCAAATCCTAAATATTTTTAAAGGAAAAACCTAAATTATGAAAAAGAGATAATTCAAATCGGTACCTTGGGAGTACAAAAATCAAATAACAATTTCCAGAGAACGATTGTCATTGCAGACATCTTTCAACTACAAGCTAAGAAAACTAAAACCAAAAATGAAATAAAATATTGAGTGTCCGAAGAAGGACATGCGCACAAAAGAAGTGTTTTGTGTCCTCGTCTGCTCACCTTCTTGATTCACAAGGCGGCTGGCAGCTCCTGGTGAGACGTGAAGCTGTCGGAGCTCGAACTTCTGCACTCAAAAAAGAATGCGGGGGTAGGGTCGATTACATGACATAGTCTTGGTGGGCATCATCGACCGACCTTACATAATAACATATAAGCACAACAATATAGATATAAAAAACAGTCCTCAACTTTAAGCTGAATTACAAGTCATTTAATGAATACTAGCTCTACTCGGGAATCGGCCCGACACCACTCCTTTGGATTAGGCCTCTCCACTGCGTTGATCACTTTTTCCGCACGAAAGTGGTCTCGCTGCGGCCTTGCTCCCAGCGTGTGCTCGACGAGCTACTCCTTCTCATCTCATCCATATCACAGTTCAATAAAATCAACAATTGCATTCACATAACATATGAATCCATTAAATACCAAATCAACAGCTTGACACAATTTGCAGTAAGAATTACAATCCTCAATTATTCTCGCGACAACTACTCAACAAAACACATAGTAACAAGTCGTGCTTAGCATGCCGCCATGTTCATTGTTATCAATTTGCAACATATCCACAATAAGTTAGCACATCCTCTAAACACATTTCAAATCCACCTCATGAACATAAATGAAATCCCCAAACAATAAGTAAATAATAGAACAAAGGGTAACATGAGGGGCACATGCCTCCGCTATCTCCCCTTAACACTCACCCACACGAAATCGTGTACACACATGATAGTGGGTCTTACTTATGCCCAACTTGTCATGACCTATAGGGGACTCTAGAAAGTCATGCCTTTGTGCCAGGCGTGGCACCGCTCCCCCTCATATGCTCGTCAGGATGCTCTCCTCGAGCAGGCCACTCAAATATTTTATTGCTCGCCGAATGCTTCCCTCAGGCTGAGCCACTCAACATTCACATGTTAAAAATCTTTTCATTCATAGTCCTCACATAACATTCAAGTGCATCATTTTCATCATACAAATAGTTACAATCTAATTTCACAGATAAGCCATTATCATTAACAATTCTCTCATTAGCGGAGTATAGCAGCTTTACTAAACATTACGGCCTGAGTTAATTCCATTATCATATACATAATCCTATAAACAAGTCATCACAATTCAATATCATATCATAGTCATGTTCAAAAGATAAATTAACAGCAATAGACTCACATATCACGTAAACATCCGAAGACTAATCAAACATCAACACTACACACTATACATGCCATTATATAGGTCTATCCCTATAAACCGTAACCTATCTCGATTACTCAAAATTTTCAGTTTCGCTACTCTACAAGAGACTTTGCCCTTCCTCAATGCTTTGGATTATTCGAATCTACATGAATATAATTATTGGTTAAATATTCCTCAAGGCGGGGGCCTAATTCGATCAAACCATTTTTACCTAGATCTAGGGATCCACCTTGTCTAACATATCAACATTAACAAGAGGAACCCTAGGAAGTAAAAATCACTCAAATTTTCAGCAATCAAGCCTCTCATTACTTCCCTACAATTTCAGCCCTAGTTCATCAACTTAGGGTTTCTCTTCCACCATTAAAGGTCCTCAAGCAATCTAGGATCAACACTAATTTGAAGTAGAGGTAGAAAAAGAATTGAGATTCTTACCTTCGAAGGAAGTAGTTCATTGCTATGAAGAAATTTTCAATCTCTATCCTTCAATCATGTTTTTGAGAATGATGGGGTAAAAATCCATAATTTCCACTTAAAACCCACTTTCTAACTCCCGGTTTATCCGCTATAGCGGTGACACTTCCGCTGCGGTATACCCTCTCACGGCGGTCATAGGATCAGCTGCGGCGGTCAGTGGTTACTCCCTCATTTCACCACGGGACTTCGGCCGCTACCACGATCTCGGCTAAGCCCAGAATCACACCGCTACAGCGAGTCCCTCGAGACCCGAGTAGCTACCCAAATATACATAGTTCTATACTTATTTTATTTCAAAACCTCTCAATCTCATTAAGTTTCCTATGTTCTATGCCCTTAACCATCTAAATACTTGACGTGCGAATCATTATAAGTAATGAAGTCCATATTTTATCTCTTTCCACTTTCAAGTAGGAATGCTAATATCTGAAGTATACACATTGATCTCTGGTGTTCAATGATCCACGCCCAAATTACTTCTTGCAATTGAAGTGTAAAAGTGGTCAACGTCAAATATAGTAACCCAACAAAGGTTGGGGTCGATCCTATAAGGGATGAGAGCGGAAATAATATGTTAATGAGAAAAATAAGCTAACTTGTAATCGGTATTTGAAGGGGGAGTTGAAAATAAAGAAAGAAAATAATTTTTAAGAAATAATTGAGATTTTATCAAATTGATGAAGCTAAGCTAATCTTGTATTCCCCATGATTTCATTACTTAGTAGGCTTTTACTAGTGTTCTATCTTGGTGAATTTTTGTGTAAAACTTACATTTAGTACATCTAATGTTTTTTGACTTAAGAATTACACTTATCTCCTCTCGGTCTCAAAGTGTATATGTTGTGTTCAATAGACAATTGATTTTTTCCACCCATCTCCTCTCGATCTCAAAAGTGTGTGTATATTTTAGCTTTGCGGTAAATCTTGACTTTAACTATCCTGCAGGTTTGAGCTCAAGTTAATTAGATGAGAATTGCTAATTTTGAATTTCCATTACTACTCTCTTTATCTAACTTCAACCTCCTTGGTTGGGCAAGTTGAAACGAGCATGGTTCATCATTTATAACTGCTAAAACTTTAATTAAAATGAAGAGAATAACAAGTCACAGATTAACCATTCAAGAATCACTATTTTATAATGCCTACATTATTAATCCATCATGGTTCCCACAACCCTAGCTTAGAAGATTTAGCCGCTCATGTTTATGAGAAACCAAATAAAAAATGTAAAAAAAATCATGAAAAAATACTTGCGAGAATATTTAATTGAGTAGCAAATCCCCAAGACTATATTAAATCACAAGCTATGGACAAAATTCCAACAATTGTCAACTAAACTGGCCATAAATTCTCAAAGTATGAATTATGTAACAATTGAATTGTAAACTCTAAAGTATGTTGGACAACAAAAGACACCTAAAACATGTTATGAAAAGGTATTTATAATAGTAGATTAAGCCTTCATTGTTCCTTCTTGAATTTGGATTGGGTTTTGCAGCTTTAGTTCCTAATAGAATTGTAGTTTGACTTCGACCGTCTAGCACCATGTGGGCCCCCGCACCTCTCCGTCTTGTTGCATCACTATGCCTTCTTTACTCAAAGCACCAACCTGCCTGAACGTCTAGCAGGCCATGGAACAAGCGTGCTGCCGCGATGCCAACTTCTATCATTTTGTCTTGTCAACCCCATTTTGCCATTCTTGCACTTTTAAGCCATATTTAAGCCCAAATTCATCACTTTAAGCCTTGAAAGCATCTAATCATGTGTGTTATCTCTTTTTCACAAATATATTATAAAACACATGAAAGCACACATAATTTATTATCAAAATATAGTAAAGTATAGGCAAAATATGGCTAAAAACACGTAAATTCACCGTTCATCGCCACCCCACACTTAAATTATTATTCTTCTCGAAATTTTACAATTTAAATACAAAATTCAAACTACGAACGAGTCTATTTGCACTTAGGATCATTGAACAAATTAATAAGCTCGATAATTCACTCACATGCATATAGGGTCAACATTACAATGCGATATTTGAAATCACTTAGCTTATAGAACTAACTCAACAAGATATATTTGGGCCAACATAAATCATATGTAATTTAGCAATCAAGATACGCAAGTCTTACCATTGTGCCCCTCACTATTTGGAGAAATACCCTTATATACTCAAGGTATGGAAAAATATTAACTTGGCATTAATAAATAAATAAATAATTTTCTCTCTCTCCCAAAGAACTCAACATGCATGCAAAAGACAACCCATAAGGTTTCCTTAGTGTTAATACTCACTAATATAGAACATTAAATCAAGGATCAATTAGGACTTAAATTGAGGTCGTAATGTGGGCCTAAGGGCGGTTAGGAACTATTTGGCCAAGATAGTGATTAATTTCCCTAAGCACTTTAATACTTCCACAATCTTTTGATTTTTAGCATATTCTTCAATATCCTTTTTTTTTTCTTATACCTCACTTCTATTTCTCAATTTTCAAGCTGAGTGACTAGTAGAATTTTTTTCATTTTAAGCTCATTCACAAAAAAAATATCTTTTTAATCATCAATTTTTAAAAGCTTTTTCTTTTCTTTCCTCACTAAGATCCACCATCCTTTTAAGCAAATTTCACCCTTTTATTTTCTTCTAATTTTCCACACTTTTTAGCTTTTCTCTTCGCTTCTTCAATTATGCTCCCTTTATGCAAAATATTTTATTAAAGTGCTCTATGAGTCATTTGTATCAAATAAAGATTAATAGAACAAAAAGGGATTAATCTCATAATATCGCTATCAAAAGAATGATCTAAGGCTCATAATAGGTATTAAGTGTTTCTACCTTTTCATGCATTTTAGTGAATTTCACAAAATCTCAATGATACCTAAGTGAAGCACCTAGCATTCGTAAGGTTTCAAGTTCTTGTACTCATAATGACTAATATTTCCTTAAGACATTCTTCATCCATCCATCATTGGGACAAGTCATGACTCTACGACTAATTAAGAAAATCTAGACTCTTTAATTGGTTCTAAGAGACTATCCACCGGAAGAAATGCGAAAATAAAAATCGGTGAAACCCAATACAAAATAAAACAGAAAAACAACCTTTACAAACAACTCAAGTATGCTAAATAAGTCATGATAACAATAAAAAAAAACTACGCCCACGATGTACAAATTTAGCAATTAAAGCATGCATGGTAATGAAGTTTACTTCTTCGATCTCACACTTAATTGGTAGCACTATCCTCGGTGCTAAAACAGCTAAACATAAAGTAAAAAGTGAAGAAGACTCTTTATGCCTCTAATCCTCATCGTCGGTAGAAATCACTTTTGGCCCGGCAACGCGTCGCATGCTTCAACGCACTAGTTGACATGCACGTCGCGGCCCTCCCTTGCGGCCTTGATGCACATGCATCACACCGAGACCCGCATGCGCACTTGACCTATGCGGGGCCTTCTATGTGTTGCTTGGCCGGATTTTTTCTTTGCACCCGTTTTTAATTTTCATGCTCAAACTCTTTTTTGTGAATTATGACTCAATTCCTGCACACTTGAACAAACACATCCAACTCTAAAATCACAAAAATTTAAAATTACCTCTTGGTTGCCTCCCAAGCTCTTGATTTAAAGTCGCGGAATGACATCATCAATTTTACCATTTTCCTTTCCACTTTGAACTTGTGAATTGCACCCCTCAACTGCTTTTTCAATTTCCTACTCTTCTAGAGGGTGGTGGTGTAAAGATAAAGGCACAAAAGCAGATCAATATCTTGCACTTTTTGGTCCTTATAGGAGGGATGTGATTTTGCTATGTTGGCATGACAAACATTAGAATGAAGCAACTTTGATTTTCCGCTCCAAAATCCTCCATAAAAACTCGGTGCCTCAATTTTCATATAGATCAACCAAGTACAATATTAAAAAATGATTGGAATGTGGTCTAAGTAGCTCCACTTTCAAGCATGCTTTCTTCTTGACATCCTCACTCTCAAATGCACTAGAGTCCTTAAAAATTATTTGATCGGTCTCTCTTTGCCACTCTAGTGTCACTTCTTCAATTTTGAAATCTTGCATTATTATTGGGTTGGTTAGTTGGGAATCATCACTTAAAATTTCCACTTGGTCAAGTTTTGATACATTATGGAAAATTTATAATTCTTGAAAATATCCTTCTAGGGAAAACTTCATGTTTTGGATAACTTTCTCATTATCATATTTGCACTTTTTCCACCAATTAGTCAAGACTCGACCCCATTGTTCACTCTTTTCCCAAGCTTTGAAGTGCCTTCTTGCATTCCCTCAACATTAGCTTTTAATGCGATGAACTTCATTTTGATCTTATGATTCCAGAATGTGCTCCTTTAGTTGAAATACATGATTTGTTAGTAACTAAAGATGCCAAAAGATCCAAATTCCATGCAAGAGGACCACATATTTATTACAAAGAAGTAACTTGCAAAATAAGAAATTAAGTATACAAGGTAAACATGGAAACTGCGGAAAAAGCAATTCCCATCTCCGCGTGTTCTTCTAATGGCAGCATATTGTTCACTCAACATTTGCAGAAGTAGTTACATCAATTACTAAGCAATGTAGAACAATCATCTAAAAACACAAATATAATATTCAAATCTTTATTTTCTTCAGCAAAATTAAATTTCCCAGATGGTATTTATCTTCTAATGAAGATAAAAGTTCATTGATTATCACCCCCCATCGAAATACTCTAATTAATCAAAGTATTCACTGAAGCTAAAGTAATTAGAGAAAAACATGCAATAATTTTTGTATCTTTAATTCTTTACAATATATTCTATAAGGGTAGTGAACATTCCCAATGTTCTAGAAACCTAAGTTTTAAAAGATATACACACAAGCACTACATAAAAAGCAGAAGAAATGGTAAACCAAGGAGAAACTGCGGAATGATATATCAATGAGGCATAAAGATGAAAATGGTGTGCCAATTAGCTTGTGAGAGGGTTCACAGCATGCAGACCCTTGCCTGCAACACAGTCATCAGGCCAAGTGAGAATGGTGAATAAGGTGAAAACTCGAACTACGTACATACATGTTGTTGAAAAAGTGTAAAGCCCGCTGACATATAAAAACTTATGCTATTGTGCTACACCTCCTGATTTGATAGGAATACTATCGAGCAATGTTTTAAAAGGTGGGGAGGTGCGAGGGGGGAATTTTAAGCAGCATGGGGTGAGCATGAGACTCAAAATATGGTCTTTGTCATCTCTCATAGATCTACGGGGATGTAACTCTCAGTTCTATAATTTTATTACTAAGAAATCTCGTGTATCTTCAATTTTATAATTTTATTACTAAAAAATAAGTAAAAGTAATTTTATTAAAATTTTGCATATAAATTCAAATAAATCACCAATTATAGAAAGAATTATTATAATTATTATTTGACAACACACAAAAAGATAATAATCGAGATAGTATTTAAAATGAAATCATCATCTTCTTCATCATCGATCTCCATATCTACTGGTCTTTCTTATCCTCAACTAATATTTGAACTGATTTTTGTTTATATATATCAAAAGAAGAGGGTAAAAAGTGTGAAATAATGACAAAAGAAATGGAAATGGCTGCTTCAAGAATCTTTATCCTCTAATTTCAGGCATAATCATCTAAAATACTATAGTAGCAGTACTATTTTCTATGACAATTTCTTTATTTATTTATATTTTTTAGAAAAAATTATTACAACGTGAAAAAATGTTAGTATAAAGTATAAATATCATTATACCAATACAAAAGACATCATCTAAAGCAAAAGTACTTATAAAAAAAATATCCAATTTAATTCCCGGGGTGTACACTTTTACGCCTAGGCTAACGCTTTTGAACCCGGAGCTTATGCCTCAAATTCTAAGACATACCTCATATGGATTCTACACCTTTTATTTGCACCTCGAAGCATTTTGTTATTCCCCACCGGGAATCGCCCCAAAAATGTCTTTAAGAATTTCTTGCTACATAGATCGGTAGGACATACCATTCTGACACAATATGATGTGGGGGGTCATTGGATTAGCAAGTATTTAATTGTCGAGAAGCACCAAAACACTAAGAGCACAAAAAGTTCCACATGGATTAAAAAAAAAAAGCAAAAGCTACCCAACCTACTAGATCCTTCACCTTCTATTATAGCTCAAACTATCCATACATTGTAGTGCAGAGGTGAATCTTGAGAAAATCAAGCAAAATATATTAGTCCAGGAATATGTTGTACCCCTTTATTTACTTGAAAAGTCATGGCTTTTTTTGGTTTCCAAAAAAAAAAGAAAACTAATTGAAACAAAACACTTCAGAAAATCATGTAGAGTATAATCAGGATAAATTATGTTAAAAATATTTCTGAAAAGCCTTTACCTCAGATACATAATTAACTCACCTAAAGAACAAGAAGAAGAAATTTCTTCAAGATTGTTAACAGAACTGACCTAGCATCCAGTCAAAACAAAACTAACTAATTCCTACTAGCCTAAGCACAAAACTTCTAATTATATACACCACAAAGAAGTGTAGGAATCACGGTAATTTTGATAATTGAACACTAACATGTTGAGCATGGAACTGAGATACCAAGAGTTGTAGTTTTAAATCAAATTAGTACCCCGAATATAAGAAACATAAATAATCAGAATCAATTAATTTAATGCTTCCAAGACAGGATCACACTTGCTATCACCAACTAAATTGAATTCTTACAGCTTGCTCAACCTGTATGGCAGAGTGTTGTTGCATGATATCATCATCCTTCTATTTTTCCAATCATCAAGTTCAAATTTTTGAATAGATGTTAATGTTTCTTTTTCTACATCAGCCCGCTTTCTGATCCTACCTATCTTTCTTCTTCTAATGGTCAGATCCAATATCTTTCCTACTCAAGTACACCAATTATATTTGTGAATTGCACAAAATATCAGAGTGGAATAGTGGATTTTATATACAAATCAACAGATAAGAAAATAAATCATTCACCATTGGAAAATAATTATTATACCAAATATCAACTCCTGCATGTAAAATATGCAGCAGTCAATTATTTTTGCCAAAAATTAAAATAGCAGCCAATTTAAAAGGACTAGTATCAATATGGTTACAGGCATTTGACAAATTGAATATCTCATTACAAAACCCCATCTTGACAATTACGGGAAAAATAAATATTACCAAAACATGGTAGCCTAGAAACTACATGTTAAAGGTATTAGGAGCATGTTTGGATGGCCTTATGACTTAGCTTATAACCCAAAAGCCATAAGTTAGAATCTAACTTATGGCTTCAATAGCAAACTATAAGTTAAATCTGGCTTTTTGGCTTATTTTGTTATTTGGCATAAAAACAATGGCTTAAAAGCAGTTTTTAGTTTATCCAAATACTACAAAAGTTCTTAAAAAAGATATTTTGGATTTAAAATACTTAAGTAAAAGACAATTCAAACAAAGGCTCTAACAAGAAAATCAGATACCTCCATAATCCAATGCAGTCAGAGGTGGGAAAAATTGGGAATAATTTGAAATAACAGAAGAAGAAATAGATGAATATCCTAAATCTCATAATTATATTCAAGAGACTAAATATGTTGAGAAAAATATTGTGAAGAGCTTCTAGCATTAAATCACCAATGAAAGAGTCTCTCTTGGCAGATAAGGATCTTAGAACAAGTAAATTCAAAGAAATTGTGACTATAAACTAGAAAAAAAAAGAAAAAGGTGCAACTGGAATGGACAGAACGTTTGTAGTATTTTTAACACATAAACTAAAATGGCCAGACCCTTTTTGTATTATTTTAACACATAAACTAAAATATATCTTTCACGGTGAAGATGAAAAGTACATGCAATCATGAAACTTTTCGGCAAAACATGGCAACACAGCAACCATACCAGTTTATATCCAACTATCCACCCATGAAAAAAAGTTTTAGCTAAATAATACCTCTAAATGACCATATTAAGAAAAAAAACCGTGTTGCACAAAAGGATGTGGCCTAGTGGTCCAACGAAGTAAGTGAGAATCATGAGATCTCAAATACAAATCCTAGTAGAGGCAAAAATAACTAGGTAATTTCTTCTTAATTTGTTCAAACCTTAATGGAAAGAGTTATCCAGTACAAGTGCTAGTGGAAGGCAAGAGGTGGGAGGTGGCAGGTACCTCATGAAATTAGTCGAGGTGTGCTCAACCTTGCTCGGACACCCTGAGTTGTTAAAAATATTTGTGTTTTTAGGTTATAGGGTGCTATTGATACATTGCACTTGCTGGAAAATGGCGAGAGGAAGGACTACAAAGACCAGAAATACATAAGTATAGGTGTTATACCCCAAAAGCCCAAGATCGAGATACGGGAGTTTAAACGGAGAAAACTAGAAAGGCTGGCACAAGGTCATAGAACAAGTGGATTACGCGGGCACGTGGGAGAGCAGACCACAGTCGTGAGGGAGACTCATGGTGGCGAGGTTTAGGATGAGAGTTGAAATTTTGGGTTTTAGAAGTACCCACGGACCTGACCACGAGTCGTGGTTGGTCACCACGACTCGTTGAGTCGATCATGAGAGCAAGGGTAAAGAAAGTGAAGGAAACTTGGCGGTGTACCCTACGACGGTCACCACAAATTGTGGTCGGACACCACAATTTGTGGGATGAACTCGTGGTCGGCCCGAGTTGGATATGATTTGAAATTTGGGTAGTGAAGAAGGTGACGAGTGAGAACGACCACGAGGTCGTGATCGCTAGTAATGACTCGTGAGGTTCCTCGTGAAGAGCCCCAAGTGAACTATTGGAATTTCACTCGGCGGCGTGCCATGAGTCGTGGTCTTGGGAACGATTCGTCCGATCCCTTGTGGAGACGGGCGATTAGTTATTTTTGTGAATTTAGTAAGGGATTTTTCATAATTCTTATGATCCTAAGGCCTAAACTACATTGTTTTAAGATATAATTATATGTTAAAAGGGTAAGTTCATTTTAGGCCATTCTCTTGCTCATTCATGCAAAGTTAGAGAGCTAGAGGTAATCAAGTTCCTTTTCCTTCAAGTTTTCCTTCTAAGCCAATCTTTCATTGGAAAATCAAGGAGTGGTAAAATCAGATCTTCCCCGGGTATGTAGGGTTATGAATGGGTGAATCCATTCACACCCATGCCTATCCCTCTCTAAATCATGAAAATTCATATGATGATTCGATGGGGTTTAACCAATACATGAAATTTCCAATTTACTGCATACTTATGATTTAAAGATGTTTATATTATTGAATTTTAATTCATGGGCAAGTTTTACGTTGTTTTCAATAAAAAACATGTTTCAAGCTTTATAAGTGTATTATGCCCAATTGTGAGAAGTTCATGAAAGTTGAGATTTATGATGAATGTTCAAGTATGATGAGATATTTATGATCAAAAACATGTTTTCAAGTTACCATGTTCATGATCATGTTTTCAAGTGAATTATGTATTTTCAAGAATATTAAAGTATTGGGTAATGCCTATATGTTCAAGTATGATGTGTGAATTTATGAATTAAGCTTACTGCATGGTTTTGGACGAAGACTCCATTTATATTCGGCTTGTGGTATGGTTTAAGCAAGAGCTCCTCTTATATGATTTCAGATTTGTTATGTATTTGATTATTGATCTTCGTCAATAGACTATGGTAAGCTTCATTGAAAAACGATGGAGAGCATATGCATGTTTTTGGGGTAGTGTTAGCACCGAGTAGGATAAGGGTCGATCCCTCTATACCTCATAACTACGCGCAAACATAGGTTTATACATATCTTATATATACTTTGGGACCTCCCTTATAAGTTATCCCTTCCCGATTGGGCCCCAAGCGATATCGATATCATGGTATCGTCCTTAGCCTTGGTAAGATTTTGGATGGATAGTTGGGACCACATAAGCCCTATCGTGGTATATCGGTTATATGTGGAGTCTCCCATTGTTCCTCATGATTTCCATTATGCATGTTTATCACTCATGCTATATATATATATATATATAGCTGTTCTAAAGCGAGGTTTGACCCAAATTTCAGTTTTATTTATAATTATCGGATTTCATCTTTGGGTTAATCGATTCGGTTGTGATGTTATGTTATATTGAGATCATAATTTAGAAAATAGCATGCAAGCCCTACTCTCATATTCTTACCTTGTTTATTTTTTATATTATAGCATGTTTTAAATGATTTTACTTATTTAAACGATTTTACTTACCTTGCCATTATGCATGTTTATCACTCATGCTATATATATATATATATAACTGTTCTAAAGCAGGTTTGACCCAAATTTCAGTTTTATTTATAATTATCAGATTTCATCTTTGGGTTAATCGATTCAGTTGTGATGTTATGTTATGTTGAGATCATAATTTCAGAAAATAGCATGCAAGCCCTACTCTCATATTCTTACCTTGTTTATTTTTTTTATATTAAGCATGTTTTAAATGATTTTTACTTATTTAAGCGATTTTACTTACCTTGCATACTTGGTACATTCCACGTACTGACGCATACTCTATGTTGTATCGTCTTATGATACAGGCCCCAGCACTCAGACTCAGCCCTGTCCTTAGCCATCCTTTCAGAGTTAGCATCCCACATCTGTTTGTGAGTCCTCATCTCCCGAGGATAATGCTTTATCAGTTTTCTTTATGTATTCAATATCAGACTTAGGGAGTTAGTTCTTGTCCCATTAAGTCATCCATATTAAAGGCTTTTCAGACATACAATGTAATCAGCTTCATATTCATGTGTATTTTTGATGTTATGCTTATTTTAGACTTCCGCTAAGTTTATCATGTTGATCTACCATTTTTATGATTGAGTTAGACATATGTTCATGCCATGGGTTGACTTGGAGTCCCTCAGGGTTCCTTGTCCCGTGTCTCGATCTGGGCCTATTTTCGGGTCATGACAAACTTGATAACAGAGCCATAGGTTTTGGAGTGTATTAGGGTGTCTGAAAGACGCATTAAGTAGAGTTTTTTTCATGGATGTGAAGCGCACCACACTTACAACGAAGAGGCTATGAGACGTTTAGGAAATGTTCTCTTCTTTCACGATCTATGTCATACGATGAAATGCCTCCCTATCCTTATAACTCGTGCTATTCGCGATTGCAGAATAATGTCTCCCCGCAGAGTTAATGGTAGGGGGAATGGAAATGAAAACGTCCATGAGGATGGAAACAAAAACGGGCACCAAAAAGTCGTACCAGTCCAGGAGCACCATGCACCAAAGCTGGTTGTCCATGCTGAATTTAGGGCACCTATTCAGATGTTGGCGCAGGCCTTGACCGCTCAGGTCAACCAGTAGGCAATGTTGCATGTCCCGCAAAATGAAAATGTGGCGTCAGATTGAGTTAGAGATTTCCTAAGAATGAATCCACCAGAATTATTTGGGTCGAGGGTGGACGAGGACCCACATGAATTTATTGATGAGATTGTAAAGATCACCCAAGTCATGGGGGTAAATAGAGTTGAGTGTGCTAATTTGTCCTCATATCAGTTGAAGGGGGTCGCACATATATGGTTTATAAAGTGCAGAGATAGTAGGGCAGCCGGAGCAAGCTCTATCAGTTAGGAGGAGTTTCACGTTGCTTTTCTAGATCGGTTCTTTCCTCGTGAGATGAGGGAGTTGAAGGCAGTTGAGTTCGTGAATCTTATGTAGGGGAAGATGACAGTGCAATAATATGCCCTAGAGTTCACCCATTTTTCTAAGTACGCCCCAGATTTAGTGGTTGATCAGAGGGCACAAGTGAGCAGGTTTGTTCATGGGGTGGCGGGCTATTTAGACAAAGATTGCAGGACAGCTATGCTCCACCAGGATATGGATTTTCCTCGGATATTCTTATATGCCCAGTAGATGGAGGCAGCGCATATGAGGGAGAGAGAGGCCAAGAGGGCCAGGACAGATAGTTATAGATTCTCTCGGCCGAGGCCAAGTGGTGGGCACTGACAGCAGACCCACCAGAGATCTTCATCCCTAGTGTCTTCAGCGATGAGGGTGCCATCCAGACCTAAGCACGACCAGAGGGGGAGAGCATCTGGCTCTAAGGGTCAGAGTAGCAGGCCCATAGATTCTAGTATCCCAGTTTACAGCATGGTTGGGGGCACAAAGGCCAATGCTTGGCGGGTACAGGTGCTTGCTTAGGGTGTGGGAAGCCTGGACATATGCTTAGAGATTGCTCAGCATCTAGACAGATCTATATAGGGGCTGAGGCTCCGGTTCAGCATCTCCACCCGCACGCTCAACCTAGCAAGAGGCATTTACTAGCACAGGTGGCAGTCAGTGCCAAAATAGATTCTATGCCTTAGTATCCCGCCAGGAGTAGGAGATCTCCTCGGATGTAGTCACTAGTATGTTATGAGTTTTCCATCTTGATATTTATTCTTTGTTATATCCGAGGGCCGACCTTGTATTTTGTAATTTCTTACGTGGCTAGTAGTTTTGGAGTCAGTCTCGAAATCTTGTCAGAACCCTTCTCAGTCTCTACCACAGATTTAGTAGAGTTAGCAAAGACTGATTTTGATGTTATCCTCAGCATTAATTGGCTATTTACATGTTATTCTCAGTTAATTGCAGAACTCAGGCAGTAGAATTCAGATTTCCAGGTGAGCCAGTCATATAGTGGAAGGGTGTTCAATTGTGCCTGTAGGTCATTTCATTTCCTACCTTAAGGCCAGAAAGATGATCTCCAAATGTTGTATGTACCATATAGTTAGGGTTAAGGATGTGAAGTCTAACACCCCAACTATCTAGTCAGTCCCAGTAGTATGTGAGTGTCCAGAAGTCTTCCCATATGATCTATCGAGAATCCCTCCCAAGCGGGAGATTGATTTTGGTATTGACCTTCTTCACAATACGCAACCTATATCTATTCCTCCTTATAGAATGGATCTAAACGAGTTAAAAGAGTTGAAGGAGCAATTGAAAGACCTATTAGATAAGGGTTTCATCAGACCGAGCAAGTCCCCATGGGGTGCACCAGTTCTCTTTGTCCGAAAGAAGGATGGTTCTCTTCGTATGTGTATTGATTATCGGCAATTGAACAAGGTCACCATGAAGAACAGGTATCCTCTACCCAGGATTGATGATTTTTTTGACCAGCTTAAAGGTGTCAAGTGCTTTTCGAAGATAGATCTCAGATTCGGGTACCATCAGCTCAGGGTTAGGGGGAGTGACATCCCGAAGACAGCCTTTAGGATACGGTATGGTTATTATGAGTTTGTAGTCATGTATTTTGGACTAGTGAATGCTCCTATAGATTTTATGGACTTGATGAACAGGGTGGTCAAGCCATAGTTGGATATGTTTGTGATCGTGTTCATTGATGACATCCTGATATAGTCTCGGAGCGAGGAGGAGCATGCCGCTCATTTGGGAGTGGTGCTACAGACTCTCAAGGATCGCCAACTATAAGCTAAATATAGCAAGTGTGAGTTTTGGTTAGACTCAGTGGCATTTTTGGGTCATGTGGTATCAAGTGAGGTTATAAAGGTGGACTCTCAGAAAATAGAAGCGGTCAAGAATTGGCCTAGACCGGTGAATCCTTCAGATATCGGAGCTTTCTGGACTTAGTTGTCTACTATCGAAGGTTTTTTAGGGTTTTTCATCCATTGCAACGCCATTGACTAAATTGACCCAAAAGAAAGTGAAGTTCCAATGGTTGGAGGCTTGTGAGAGAAGCTTTTAGGAGTTGAAGACTAGACTTACCTCAGCATCGGTGTTAACTCAATCGAAGGGTACCGATGGGTTCATGGTGTATTGTGATGCGTCGAGGATCATACTTGGGTGTGTATTGATGCAGTATGGGAGAGTTATAGCTTACGCTTCTAGACAGCTGAAAGTGCATGAAAAAAACTACCTGACTCTTGATCTCGAGTTGGCAGCAGTGGTATTCGCCTTGAAATTATGGAGACACTATTTGTATGGGGTCCATGTGGATGTGTTTATGGACCATAAGAGTCTACAATATGTGTTTACCCAGAACGACCTCAATCTACGAGAAAGGAGGTGGTTGGAGCTACTTAAGGATTATGACATGAGTGTCCTTTACCATCCGGGCAAGGACAACGTAGTAGCAAATACATTTAGTAGACTCTCTATGGAGAGTGTGTCCCATGTCGATGAGGGGAGCAAGTAGCTAGTGAAGGATGTGCATCGACTTGCAAGGTTGGGAGTTTAGTTGGTTGACTCAACCGATGGCGGTGTTATTGTTCAGAATGGATCAGAATCATCCTTGGTGATTGATGTAAAATCTATACAAGACGAGGATCCCATTTTATTAAAGTTAAAGGAAGTCATTCTGAATTAGAAGGTAGAGGTCTTCTCTAAAGGAGGAGATGATGTGCTTCGGTACCCGGGTCACTTAAGCGTTCTGGATGTTGATGATTTGAGAAATTGGATGTTGCATGAGGCTCATGGTTCTAGGTATTCAATCCATTCAAGTGCCGCCAATATGTACCATGACTTACGGGAAGTCTATTAGTGGAATGTCATAAAGAGAGACATCGCAGAATTTATAGCTAAGTGCCTGAACTGTTAGCAAGTGAAGGTTGAGCATCAGATATCTAGAGGTTTGCTTCAAGATATCAGTATTTCTACTTAGAAGTGGGAATAAATCAATATGGACTTCATCACAGGGTTTCCCCACACTCGTCGGCAATATGACTGCATCTGAGTTGTTGTAGACAGGTTGACCAAAGCTGCTCATTTTCTACCGGTCAAAACCACGGATTTGGCGAAGGATTATGCCAAACTATACATTCGGGAGTTGATCTTATTGCATGGAGTTCCCTTGTCCATCATATCAGACAAAAGTACCTAGTTTACATCTAAGTTTTGGAGGTTGTTTCAAAAGGGACTAGGTACTCATGTTAAGCTCAGTACAGCATTTCACCTGCAAACGGATGGTCAAGCGGAGCGGAGAATTCAAACTCTCGAGAACATGTTGAGAGCATATGGGATTGACTCGAGGGTAGTTGGGACGATCATTTGCCTCTTATCAATTTTGCATACAATAACAACTACCACTCCAGTATCCAGATGGCTCCGTTTGAGGCTCTCTCTGGGCGGAGATGTAGATCGCCTATTGGCTGATTCAGAGTTGGTGAAGCTATAATAATAGGATCAGATTCGGTACATGAGGCTATGGAGAAGGTTCAACTCATACAGAACAAGTTGAAAACATCCCAAAGTCGCCAAAAGTCCTATGCCGATGTGAGGAGGCGAGAACTTGAGTTCAAAGTGGATGATTGGGTGTTTTTGAAGGTTTCTCCCATGAAGGGAGTGATGAGGTTTGTAAAGAAAGGAAAACTCAGTCCTCGTTATGTTGGCCCCTACCGGATTGTAAAACGGGTTGGCAAGGTGGCATATGAATATGAGTTGCCCTCAGAATTAGCTTCTGTGCATCCTGTTTTCCATGTATCGCTCTTAAAGAAGTGTTTGGGTGATCCAACTCTAGTTGTCTCAGTGGACAGTGTCGGTGTGAAAGACAGCCTTAGTTATGAAAAGGTTTCGGTGGAAATACTGGATCGTCAAATTCGAAGGCTAAGGAAAAAGGAAGTAACTTTAGTTAAAGTTTTATGAAGGAACCAGTATGTTGAGGGAGCTACTTGGGAAGCCAAAGCAGATATGATGGCTAGATACCCATATTTATTCTCTACCAGCTCAGTTCCAGCTTGAGGTATCAGTTTTGCCCCAGTACTCTATTTAGTTTTCATGTTCAGTTCATGTATATGGATGTATGTACGATTCTTGAATTCAGTTCAGTCATGTAATTTAAATGTGATTTAGTCATTTCATCAGTTTCATCCTGTATGATCAGTAATGAGTATGATAATTGCATTTCTCTGCTTTTCTGTATGGTTTCCAACATTCGAGGATGAATCTTCCAAAGGGGAAAATATTGTTATACCCCGAAAGCCCAAAGATTAGACCCGGGAGTTTAAATATAGAAAATTGGAAATCTGGCACCAGGTTGCAGAACAAGTCATTTTGTGACCCGTGGGGTAGACCACGAGTCGTGAGGAGGCTCATGGTGAGGTTCAGGATGAGAGTTGAAATTTTGGGTTTTGGAAGTCTCGCGGACCTGACCACGAGTTTTGGTCCATCACCACAACTCGTTGAGTCAATCGTTGGCAAGAGTTAAGGGAAAGTGAAGGAAACTGGGCAATGTACCGTACGGATGGTCACCACGAGTCGTGTTCAAACACCATGATTAGTGGGATCAGTCGTGGTCAGCCGGTTGGATATTATTTGAAATTTTGGCAGTGAAGGTGACGAGTGGTAACCACGAGTCGTGGTCACCAGTAATGACACGTGAGAGTTCCCCGCGACAAGCCCCAGGTGAGTTATTGGCAGTTCACTCGATGACTGATGCCACGAGTCGTGGTCTTGGGAACGACTCGTCAATTCTCTCGTGGGGACTGGTAGTTAGTTATTTTTTATGAATTTAGTAAGAGCTTTTTCGTAATTCCTATGATCCTAAGGCCTAAACTACATCGTTTTAAGATATGATTGATGAGTTTTAAGTGGGGTAAGTTCATTTTAATCCATTCTTACTCATGCATGCAAAGTTAGAGAGCTAGAGAGGTGATCAAGTTCCTTTTCCTTCAAGTTTTCCTTCAATATTTCATTGGGAAATCAAGGAGTGGTAAAATTAGATATTCCCCAGGTAGGTAGTGTTATGAATGGGTGAATCCGTTCACATCCATGCCCAATCCCTCTCTAAGTCAAGAAAATTCATATGTTGATTCATGGGATTTTAACCCAATGCATGAAATTCCTAATTTGCTACATGGGTATGATTTAAAGCTGTTTCGATTATTGAATTATAATTCATGGGCAAGTTTTACATTGTTTTCAATTAAAAACATGTTTCAAGCTTTATAAATTAAAATGCCTAATTGTGAGAAGTTCATAAAAGTTGAGATTTATGATGAATGTTCAAGTATGATGAGATATTTATGATCAAAAGCATGCTTTCAAGTTACCTGTGTTCATGATCATGTTTTCAAGTGAATTATATATTTTCAAGCATGTTAAAGTATCGGGAAATTCTCATATGTTCAAGTATGATGTGTGAATTTATGAATTAAGCTTACCACATGGTTTTGGAGCGAAGACTCCCATTTATATTCAGCTTGTGATATGGTTTGAGCAAGAGCTCCTCATATATGATTTCAGATTTGATATGTATTTAATTTTTGAGCTTCGTCAATAGACGATGGTAAGCTTCGTTGAAAAATGATGGAGAGCATATGCATGTTTTTGGGAGTAGTGTCTAGCACCGAGTAGGCTAAGGGTCGATCACCCTATGCCTCAGAACTATGCGTCAACGTAGGTTTATACATATATTATATATACTTTGGGACCTCTCTTGTGAGCTATCCCCTTCCCCGATTAGGCCCCAAGTTTGATATCGATATTATGGTACAGTCCTTAGCCTTAGCAAGGCTTTGGACAAATCTACCCACTTGAGTGTGATAGTTTGGACCACGTAAGCTCTATCGTGGTTTTTCGGTTATATGACGAGTCTCTCATTATTCCTCATGATTTCAATATGCATGTTTATCACTCATGATATATATATATATATGTGTGTGTGTGTGTGTGTGTGTTATAAAGCATGTTTGACCCAATGTTCAGTTTTACTTATAATTATCAGATTTCATCTTCGGGTCAATCGGTTAAGTTGTAATGTCATGCTATGTTGAGATCATGATTTCAAAAAATAGCATGCAAGCCCTACTCTTAGATTCTACCTTGTTTATGTTTTTATATTAAGCATTTTTTAAATGATTTTTACTTATTAAAGCGGTCTTACTTACCTTGCATACTCGGTACATTCCATGTACTGACCGCATACTTTATGTTGTATCATCTTATGATACAGGCTCCGGCATTAAGACTCAGCTCCGTCCTTAGCCAGTCTTAAGATTTAGCATCCCACATCTGTTGGTGAGTCATCATCTCCCAAGGATCGGGCTTTATTAGTTTTCTTTATGTATTCAGTATCAGACTTAGGGAGTTAGTTGGGGTCTTGTCCCATCAACTCATCAGTATTAGAGGCTTTTTAGACATAGAATGTAATCAGCTTCAGATTCGTGTGTATTTATGATGTTATGCTTATTTTAGACTTCCGCTAAGTTTATAATGTTGATCTATCATTTTTATGATTGAGTTAGATGTATGTTCATGTCATGGGTCAATTTGGCGTCCCTCCAGGTTCCTTGTCCCGTGTCTCGATATGGGCCTATGTTCAGGTCATGACAATAGGATATGAGAAGCTCGGGAAGTCAAGGTGGGAAAAAATTGATCGTTGTGCATAAAGGGTCAACTTCCTTCTCCTGGCAATAGAACAATACTGACAAATGGCAATGGAACAGTGTTGGCACCCCTTCTCGAGGATGCAGTTGTGATGGTGGTTCAAATGGAGGACTTTCCAGCTTTTGGGAAGGACAAAGACACAACAGAGGCTAGTAGATCTAAGAAAGGAAAGATGGTTGAACTGGAGAAGATGATTTTCCCAACTACATGTTCTATAAGACCTCAGACTACTTGATTGTGCTCTGAGACCTCCAATTCGACAAAGTAAGGACCTACGACTATGGAAAGAGATCCAGACAAAGGAAAATAACGGGCTTCACTCTTCAACTAGTCCAAAATGGCAGCAAAAGGGAAACTCCTTCAATATGTGGACCTTGTGACTGTGAATGGTGAAAGAGTGGCATAAATCCAGCAGGAGGAAATTGATGAGAACACTAAGAAATGTAAACACTCAATTATGTTGTATGTGGGGGCAATTCACCTCCATTGGTGCAATTGACAGATTCATAGACTCAACATGGAACTTTACAACCAAGCCAAAATTTACTACCATAACGTGGGTGACAACCTATTTTTTTTTATTTATAAGCATGGAGAATAAGGATGATATTCTCAGTTTTGGCCCCTACACTCTCAACAGTAGACCCATAATAACCAGAGTTTGGTTCATGATTTCTACTTCAATAATGAATTACTAAGAACTATTCCATCATGGGTTGAACTACCAAACTTTTCCTTGAATTGTTAGAGTACTATTACATAGAGTAGGATAGGCAGTGTTAGGCTATCCCTATATGCTAATGTTTGTACTATTAAAATTGAAAGGATCTCATATGAAAGAATCCTTGTGGAAATGGACATTACAAGGGATTTTCCAATGCATGTCAAAGTGCACTATCCTAGTGAAAGAATATTTTATCAAACTATTGAATATGACAGGACACCTATATGCTACTCCAAGTGTTTGATGATAGGCCACAAATATATGAATAAAAAACTAAAACTCAAGCTCTAGACAAAGAAGATCAAGGGCAAAAGCAGAATACTAAGGGCACGGTAATAACAACATGGCAGCCTAACCACGGGAAAACCAGGACGGACGAAGTGGAATCACTAGCTAAAGGGCCCAATAGGCCCATTCTGCTGGTACATCCAATGCCACAACACTTTCAGGGCACAGACAACATGATGCACAAGGTGGAGGCTGGGAAAAACCTAAGGGCACAACACCATCTAGGATTAAAGCAAACAATGAGAATGTAAAGCTACAAAAACATCCACTCACTTGTGGACCAACTGCTAAGAACCAATAAAGCATATAGATGTAGCTCAGAGTAGTAGAGGAGTTGGTAGAGGAAATTCACCACCCATACAATCCAAATGAGCTTAATATATTGGAAAGTAATAGGCTTGAATAAAGTGTATAAACAAAAGGACTTCAAAAAATATCTACTGGAGAATAAGTTGGAGGGTTTTAGCAGCGGAAGAATATAGATTCAGGCAACATGTGGCACAGAGTATAGTTCCAAAGTTTAATCCATCCTGGAAGTGGGCACATAACTACCAATGTACTGACAAGGGGAGGATATGGCTGTTATGGAATCCAAATGCTGCTGACGTAATAATTACACACGCTCATGAGCAATTTTTGAATGGGAAGGTTACACTAGAAAATATTAACATGGAGTTCCAGTTACATGATGCATTATAGGAGATCTTGAGTCAGATTGCAAATAATATGATGGAACCATGGGTGATTTCAGTATAGTATTAAAGGTGGAGGATAGGTGTAATGACACTCAAATACAAGAAGCTGAGATTAGGGATTTTGATAACTTCCTCTAAAGAATAGGTTTGTTGGAGATAAAGACTATAAGGGGGGTTTTTACATGTACTAATAACCATTTTACTGTCACACCCCGCCTTGGGGGGTATGACTGGCACCTGGTGCCCTAGTAGGACCTGGACTGCTATCTGGTGAGCCTAAGCACATCTGGTGTCTGGCTAGCT
>JACEIK010000728.1:190702-203304 GCA_018107945.1 Datura stramonium
CTCCAAAATATGGACATGGATCATCAAGGTATGGATTGCAACTACCAAACCACTTTTCGTTCCATGATGCCATAGTAAAAATAAAAACTAACTAAAAGAAACACAAAACAAAACCAAAAAAAATAAGAAAGAAAATAAAAAAATGCAATGGTACATGTAGGAAATAAACACTACAACCCAAGCTTATACACCAATAAATTGTTTCTTAACTGTTTTCCCACCAAAATTTGATCACGCCCAAATTGCACCTACAATTGAAGTATAAAGCGGTCGCTGTCAAATATAGTAATCCAATAAAGATTGGGGTCGATCCCATAAGGAATAGGTAGAAATAATATGTTAATCATGAAAATAAGCTAAGTTGTAATCAATATTTTGGAAGGGGGTTTGCAAATAAAGAAAGAAATTAATTCTAAGAAATAATTGAGTTTGTATCAAATTGATAAAGCTAAGCTAGGACAGTGTTCCCCATGATTTCATAACTTAGTCGGCTTTTACTAGTGATCTATCCTGATGAATTTTGTATAAGACTTACGTTTAGTACATCTAATGTTTCTCGACTTAAGAATTACACTTATCTCCTCTAGATCTCAAAGTGTATGTGTTGCGTTCGCAAATAGACAATAGATGCTTTCCACCCATTTCCTCTGGGTCTCAAAAGTGTGTATATTTTAGTTTTGCAGTAAATCTTGACTTTAACTATCCTCGGTTAGGGCTCAAGTTAATTAGATGAGAATTGTAAATCTCAAAATGTCTTTGTTACTCTCTTTTCCTAACTTCAACCTCCTTGGTCAGACAATTTGAAGATACAAGCGCGGTTCAACATTTGAAAACGCCAAAACTTTAATTAAAATGAAGAGAATAATAATTCACTTAATTCACCATTCAAGAATCACTATTTTATAATGCCTACATTCGTTAATCCATCATGATTCCCACAACCTTAGCCTAAGAGATTTAGCCACCCATGTTTATGAGAAACCAAATAAAAGATGTAAAAGAAATCATAAGAACTACTTACGAAATATTTAATTGAGTAGAAAATCTCCAAGACTATATTAAATTACAAGAACTTGATGAAATTCCAGCAATTGTAAACTAAACTTTTACACAAATTCTCAAAGTATGAATTGTGCAACAATTGAATTGTAAACTCTAAAGTATGTTGGACAACAAAAGACACCTAAAACATGTTATGAAAGGGTATTTATAATAGTATATTAAGCCTTCATTGTCCCTTCTTGGATTTGAATTGGGGTTTGCAGCTTCAATTCCTAGTAGAATTGGGATTTGACTTTCTAACCATCTGGCACCATGTGGCGCTCCGCGCCTCTCCATGAACTGCATCACTGGTGCGCCGCGCTTCTCAAAGCATCAAACTTCCTGCGCGTCGCACAGGCCATGGCACAAGTGTGCCTGCACGATGCCAACTTCTATCACTTGTCTTGTCAACCCTGTTTTGTCATTCTTGCACTTTTAAATCACATTTAAGCCCATACTCATCACTTTAAGTCATGAAAGCATCTAATCATGTGTGTTAGCTCTTTTTCAAAATATATCATAAAACACATGAAAACACACATAATTTTATCTCAAAACATAGTAAAGTATGGGAAAAATATAGCTAAGAAACATGTAAATTCACCATTCATCAGTCAACCTTAACTTGCTCGCAATTTGGAAACTTAGCCATAAATTATGTGATATCCCTCTTCATGTCATTCCACCAATAGACTTTCCAAAGATCGCAGTACATCTTCGTGGGCACCTGGGTGAATAGAATATGGAGAACTGTGGGTTTCTGTCAATATCTGTTGCCTCAAACCATCTACATCTGGAACTCATAATCTACCCTGATAGCGAAGCACACCATCTCCTCCTTTGGAGAATGCTTCCACCTTTTTCTTGAGGACTACTTCCTTCAACTTAAGAAATATTGGATGATCATCTTGATTTGATTTAACATTTATCACAAGAGAAGACTCTGAACCATTTTGAACTATGACTCCACCTTTGGCTGAATTAACTAGATGAACTCCTAAACGAGTGAGCCTGTGAACATCTCTAACTAGCTCTTTCTTATCATCTTTAATGTGAGAAACACTATTCATTGATAACCTACTGAGGGTGTCAGCCACTACATTGGCTTTACTCGGATGGTACAAGACACTCATATCATAGTCTTTCAACAACTCAAGCAATCTCCTCTAACGAAGATTCAAATCCTTTTGACTGAACACATACTACAGGCTTTTGTAGTTAGTAAATACATTTACATGAACACCATTGAGGTAGTTCCTCCAAATCTTTAAGGCAAAAAAAACCACCATTTCTAACTCGAAA
Source organism: Datura stramonium (assembly GCA_018107945.1). Lineage (NCBI taxonomy): Eukaryota > Viridiplantae > Streptophyta > Magnoliopsida > Solanales > Solanaceae > Datura > Datura stramonium. Next base: position 193,046 of record JACEIK010000728.1, read on the forward strand.
TCATGGGTCAGATAGTTCTTCTCATGAGCATTGAGATATTTGGAAGCATAAGCTACAACTTAACCTTGTTGCATCAGCACGCAACTAAGGTTAATTGGGTAGGCATCATAATAAATCACGAACCCATTTTAACCGTCTAGTAAAGTCAAAACTGGAGCAATAGTGAGTCGAGTCTTCAACTCCTGAAAACTTTTCTCGCTAGCATTAGACCATTGAAATTTTACTTTCTTCTTAGTCAATGTGGACATAGGAGAGGCAATAGAGGAAAAGCATTCCACAAACTATTTATAAAATCGGCTAAACCCAAGAAACTCCTAATGTATGATGGAGANTTAGTCAATGTGGACATAGGAGAGGCAATAGAGGAAAAGCATTCCACAAACTATTTATAAAATCGGCTAAACCCAAGAAACTCCTAATGTATGATGGAGACGTGGGTCTCGGCCAGTTCTTAACTGCCTCGATCTTTTGAGGATCAACTTGAATACCCTCGTTGGAGATTACATGACCAAGGAATGTTACTGATTTCAACTAGAATTCACACTTGCTGAACTTCGTGAATAACTGGATGATCCTTGAGAGTCTACAAGAAAATCCTCAAACGGTCTACATGATCATCCTCACTCCAAGAATAGACAAGGACGCCATCTATAAATATGATGATGAACTTGTCCAAATACTATTTGAACACCACGTTCAGCAAGTCTATAAAAGATGCAGGAGCATTCGTTAGTCAAATAGATATAACAACAAATTCATAGTGACTATACCGAGTTCTGAAGGCTATCTTCGGGATGTCATATTCATTAATTTTGAGCTGATGATAGACAGATTTGAGGTCTATCTTTGAAAACAAACTAGCACTCTAGAGCTGGTCGAACAAGTCATCAATCGTGGGAATGCGATACTTATTTGTTACACCCTGTAAATTCTTGACATTTAGATGGCCTATTCGCATGTTGGTTAAGAGTTTTAGAATGCATACATGCTAGAAAAGGCCCGGGGGAAGACCGGACAAGCGCCGCGTCAAACCATCACAAAGGGAGGTTGGGCAGACCCCCTCCGCAATGGCAACATGCCACGGAGGAAGCTCCTCCGCGATGGCCAACGTGCCACGAAGGGGGGTGTCCAGGCCCAAGTATATAAAGTCCCCACTTCATTTTAATTTCATTTTTCCTCATTTTTATTTCCAAAACAGTAGAGAAACATAGAGGACGAAGGGTTTCTTTAAAATTCCTTCCGTTTACGCCGCTAAATGCGGTCTAAACTCGAATTAATCTTGGGTAGTGAAGTATTAAGCTGCAGGGAGCATTCATGCGTAGTTAGTTTCGTGAAATTCGGTCGGCGAAACGTCGTCCTACCGAGCTAAGGTAAGTGGAATTTCTTCAAATTAGTGTCAATATACTCTTATCCCTAAAGTGAGTATTTCTCCATTCTAGACTTCCGAGAAATAGCGAGTTTTCGGCTGTTTTTCGATAAGTCAAAGTTTGGGCTATATATATATATTCAAAGTAGTGTTTTCTTATGGAGTATTGATGAATTTACTTCTAATTGTTGTGTATATGAATACAGTTGGAAGAAATAGCTTAATATTGGCCGAGTTACGCCAGTTAGCCAGAAAGCCGACAACTGAGGTATGTAAAGTCAGTTTCTTCAACAAGTTAGTAATTCTAGTATAGTAAAATAGAATAAATTACTTAAGGAAGTTCCAGAAACCGAGTATTAAGTATGTTGTATTATTATGTCATATCCAGAATAAAAGTCAGTAAATCAGCATCAGACAGCAAGATATTATCCCAGACTCAGTTTAACTCAGTATCAGATTCAGTTTAATTCAGCAAGAGATCCAGAATAGAATATCAGAACATGGATAGTATTTTCAGATTTAATATACATGTTATATGTTATTACTGTTGTTTGTTGAGACTTTTTTGTGATATGTGGGCACCCTTAGAGCTTCCTTACCGCCCCAGGGTTAATAGCTGTGTCGACTCGCCCGCCAGAGGGTGAGGATACGTCACTCCAAGGAGTGACATGTCGTCCGCAGTAGGACGAAAATGGGATGCAGCATTCCCCATAGTAGGCTGACCAGCATTATAGCATACCTTGTCGAGCGCTTGCGCCAAGGGCGCAGTTTACAGATTACAGATACAGATCTCAGATTACAGTTACAGGAGTCCTCCGGACTCAGATATAGTTATAGTCAGGGGCCCAAAGAGCCCAAGTTGCATACCTAGGGGGGCGGCGGGGTGCTCGTAGTTATTTGGTGAGTGGAGTGAATTTATTTTTGGATGGTTTGACCTAGGTAGGGGTATATAGATTGCGTGTTGATTGGCACCTTCCGGCTTATGGGGGCTGGTATAGGTTCTTGTATGATNATATATATGTTACTTATTAAATTGATAGATAGAAGGACGCCGCATCGACAGGTATGATTCCTACCTTCTCTCCAGTACAGTTAAGCTCGGTACAGATTCTGCTATTCTAGACAGTTTCAGTTATCCTCTGTCATTTCAGTAACTACCAGTATACTGTTTATCTTCAGTTACGTTCAGTTATTGCTTTGCATACTCGGTACCAGTGGTATTGATGCCCAATTGGGGGCGCTACATTACTTGCCTGCAGGTACTCATAGACGAGGAGTCGATCCCTCGTAATTTTAGCAAGCACACAGAGTCATCAACTCCTGTCATCCGGAGCTAGACAGCTAGAGGTTTATTCCTTTTCTTTTGTCATACAGTATGGGTAGGCCAGGGCCCTGTCCCGACCATCTTATCAGTATTCTTAGAGGCTTGCAGATTGTATATTCCCTGTGGTTAGTTGTACCAGTCGTGTGAGGTTGTGTGTATGTTTTAGTTTGTTTATGATGGTCGCGTGGGGCCTTATTCAGTTAATAGTTGGTGACCTTGCCGGTCATAGAGTAGTTTAGCATTTGATTCAGCGTTTCATTGAAACTAGTTAGCATGGTGGCCTTGTCGGCCCGCATAGGTTCCTTTAAACTACTATTGTTCTGGTTAGTTGTTGTTGTCTTACAGGTGGCTATAGGCCTAGTCAGTCGAAGGCTGTATTTACAGCCGTTATATAGCCCGTTGGTTCCATGAATCTAGAGTTAGAGTCAGCCTGGCACCAGAAGTGCTTAGGCTCAGTAGTCCAGCAGTCCAGGTCTTAGTAGGGCACCAAGTGCCAGTCATGCCTCCCAAGGCGGGGCGTGACATTATTCTTCACTGTGGCTTTGTTTAGCTGACAGTAATCTATGCACGTCCTGAGGGAACTTTCCTTCTTACGTACAAAAAGAATTAGAGCACCACATGGAGAGATGTTGGGCTAATGGAACCTTTATCTAAGAGGTCCTTTAGTGATCTTTCAACTCCTTAAGCTAAGCTGGAGCCATTCTATATTTATAAATTGAGATAGGCTGGGTATCTGGAAGAAGGTCTATTCCGAAATCAATGTCCCGTTTGGGAGGGGCTCTGGGAATATCTAAGAATACACTTGGAAACTCATTTACGACTGAAACTGACTGAAGGGTTGTGATTCCGAAACTGGAATCCCTGACCAAACTAGATGGTAGATACAACCCTTAGAAATCATTTTCCTGTTCTTAAGATAAGAGACAAATCGACCTATGGGTGTTGAGGTACTATCTTTTTATTCTAAGACTGATTCATTAAGAAATTGAAATCTAATAACTTTGGTTTTGTAGTCGACTGAGGCATAACAGGAGTGTAACCAGTCTATTCCAAGAATAATATTGAAACTAATCATATCTAACTCTACTAGATCAACTATGGTGACTTTCTATAAAACTGTGAATGGGCAATTCCTATATACCTATCTGACTATAATTGAATCACCAATAGAGTAGAGATTGGGAAGGATTTTGAGAGGATTTCTAGGCTAACACCAAAAATTACTACAATATAAGGAGTCATAAAAGAAAGTATGGCTCCTATATCTAACAATGCATAAACATCAAACTGGAAGAGTTGTAACATACCGATGACTACGCCAGGTGAGTTCTCTTGTTCCCGACGGGATAACAAAGCATAGAAGCGGTTGTGGCGTTGATCACTGCCCATACCCAAAGAAATACCTTGTTGTGTTGGGGCACCTGAAGGGCTTCTAAAGTAGTGGACTAAGTCTTTTCATGTCTGGCTGAAGGGAAATCTATCAATCGGTGGCCCAATTGACCACAACCAAAGCAACCCTCCTTGACAAAACGGCACTCCCCTAGATGATTCTTTCCATACTTAGGACATGCTGGAAAAGTGCGGCTACTGGAAACATTGCCCTAAGTCTTAGAGACAAATGATCTACCTTTCTAATTGGTACGGGGTCTAGGAGAAGGAGCACTAGCCAAAGAAGGTGCTGGAGCTAAAGATTTTTGATGATGTTGTGAGTGACTTCCACCATCCGACCACTGCTAAGAGTAGTCAAAATGTCCTGTTCTGTCCCTATTGTTCTCCCTTTCCCTTTCTTCTATTTCTCCTCCTCAATTTATTGTACATGGCTCATAAGTTGAGAGATACTCATGTCATTGAAGAGCATAGCAGTACTGCAATTCTTGCCCACCAAGTCTAAAACACCTGAAACAAACATTCTTATCTGGGCCCTTGGTTCGACAACCATCTCTGGAGCGCTGAGTGAACTTCATGGCATACTCCTAAATTGTCATTGATTTCTGCTTCAAGTTAATGAAATCCTCCACCTTGTCTTTCATCAACTCGCGGGGTAAGAATCTATCTAGGAATGCAGTCACAAATACATCCCAATCCACTAGGCCTGCACCAACATGCCTTCCCTCCTTCCACTGTCTATACCAAGTTTGGACCACTCTCTTCAATTGATATATGGCCAAATCAGCACTCTCAATCGAAGTAATGCCTATGATCTGGGTGATGTTCTAGATTTCATCACTGAAGTCTTGTGGATCCTCATCCACCTTAGACCCATGGAACTCTGGAGGATTAATCCGAGTGAAGTCTAGGACTTTGGCAGTAGTTGTGTTCCCATTTGGATTAGCAGGTGTAATGGCCTACTGATTGACCTAGTCATTCAAAGCCTGAGCAAGCATTTGAAACATCCTCCTGAACTCATCATGAGTCACTTGCTTGTTTAGAGGGTCTGCTGGAGCTGGTGGAGCTTGGTGATTTTCATTACCATTCCTCCTTCTATTAGTTATTCTGGGAGCCATCATCTCTAACTATGTAGAGCACGATTTATAAGGATACTTTAGAGTTTTACACTCTATCGTACGATAAGAATCATGAAAGAAGGAAAATTTTCTAAAAAGTTTCATAGCCCCTTCCTCATAAGTGTGGCGTTCTTCACACCCATGATAAAGACTCTATATAATGCATCTTTTAGACACCCTAGGACACTCCTAAACCTGATGCACTGATATCAAATTTATCATGACCTGAGTCTACACCCTAGGCGTGATACGGTGTCTAGAGCCATAAGTGACCCAAGTTAACCCGTGGCATGGAATATTACTAAAAAAATCTATATTATAAATGCATTGAGTGTAAACTAACTAAAATTATAAAATGACTATTCATGAACAATGAAGAAATCTGAGGTTTAAACAAAAAAACAGTCATCAAGTTGAAAACACTAATATTCGATCTAAAGTCTCTACTAACCGACGAGCTATTGGGATAAGCCTCCAATTAACTCCAAAGTCTGAAACTGAGAATAAGCCTAAAACATCTGAAAGAATATAACTCTGTCCCTTGAATGATGAGGACTCTCCAATGATCGTTGATCTTGTTTTGGATTGTGTCTATCCACAGAGCTAAGTGTGCGTACCTGGATTTATATCATAAAACGATATAGCACAAGAAGTATGTGGTCAGTACTTTGAATATACTAAATATATGATACATAAAAATAAAGTATAAAACATGCTGGTAAACCTAAAAAAATAACTAAACTGAAGTACAACAATCCTAGCTTAGATGCATAAATACTAATGATGACACAATAGTCTGAAAATATTTAAAGTACAAATAAAATTGATTTAAGGGTCATGCATATGCACTGAAAGCTAAGTCAGTAACTATAACTGAAATTATGATTGAATTGTTGTCACGACCCGAATGGAGGCCCGAATCGTAGACACAGGACAAGGGACCTCGAGGGACCCCAAGTCGACCCATAGCATAAGAATACAACTAACTCATCCAACACAGAAGAAAACACGAATATACTCTAAGAAAAAGTATAAAACAACATCACATAGGAATAAACATCTGAAACTGAATACATGTCTAAGTCTGAAAAGCCTCTAATCTAGATGAGATGATGGAACAAGACCCCAACTAGCTCTACAATACTGAAACAGAAATACATAGAAGAAACTGAAAGTCTAGTCCCATAAGGATGAGGACTCACCAACTCTGAACATGTGCTAACTTGAATACGCCGACTAAGATCGGGGCTGAAGCTGCAAGCTAGGTCCTGTATCATGAAATGATACAGCATAGAAAGTATGCGGTCATTACGAGGAATGTACCGAGTATGCAAGGTAAGTAAAACCGCTATAATAAGTGAAATAATCCAAACAAGTCATTTCATAACATAAGCTTTTAGAGAACTGAGAGAAATCACATGCATTCTTTGAAATCATAATCCCTTTCATGATGTGACAATGCATAACTTTATAACATCAACTAATTTGAATGACTCAAGGCTAAGATGCAATATTTGTAAAAAAACTGAACATTGAGTCAAACCTTACTTTTAGATCATGCATGCATACATAGTGGCCATGGGTAATGAATATGCAAATCTGAATCATATGGACAATGGGAGACTTGTCACTTAACCAACATACCACGATAGAGCTTACGTGGTCCCGACTATTACACTCAAGTGGGCAGAGCCGTTCAAAACCTTGTCAGGGCTAAGGACGCTACCATGATATTGATATCAAGCTCATGGGACATTAGGGCCGGGGATAGCTCACAAAGGAGGTCCAAATAATATAATAGTATCAAGCTACGTTGGCGTGTAGTTCTGGGGTATAGGGTGATTGACCCTTAACCCGCTTGGTGCTAGACTCTTCTCCCAAAACATGCAGTGCTCTAAATCATATATAACGAAGCTCAACATCGTCTAATGACGAAGCTCAATATGAATCATACATAACTCAACATCGTATGAAACCAAGCTCAACGTTGTTTATTGACAAAGATCATGATAACATCATGCATAGACTCAAYATCATATGTAAATGAAGCTTAACATTGTCTATYGACAAATCATATAGTGATACACCACCCCAATTACAATTTCATGCATATATGATGCTTTGCTTCGAAACATACCACAAGCTAGAATTTATAATAAGAGTTGAGGAAAAATTCACTTCAAACCATGTGGTAAGCTTATGTCGGGGAAAATCATTACTTTAAAACATCATGTGGGAATCAATCAAAACTTTATCATGATTGGGTTTATTCAATTCACCTTGAAAACATCAATCAAATCATGGGTAGGGTTAGAAATATGCTTTCATTATTCACTCCATCATCATCACACACGTATCACAAATCACCTCTTCTATAAACCATTCATCCATGGGCATTTTAGATTCAATTTTTAGAAAAATAATATTTTTCGTAAGAGAAACAAGTTAGAATACGCCCAAGATTTTTAAATCATCAATATCCACTCAATCTAATCATACCCATGAATAGAGACATAAGAAACATGCAATTGATCAAAACCCCATACTTGACCATTTATAATTTAACACAATTTGATAGGAATGGGCATGGGTGTGGAAGGGAGACACCCATTTAAACCCTACATACCTGGAAAATAAGGAATTATATCACCTTCCAATTGCCCAAGATCAAATTCCAAAGGAAACCTTGAATTTTGTCCTTGAATCTCCTCATTCAAGCCTTCAACCTTGCATGCATGGGGAGTATGCACTTAGAATAGGTCTTCCCCTACTAAAACCCTTCAAAACGAGCCCTAAATGACATAGTATAGAGCCTTAGGACTAGGAATGACAGAAATGCCCTTACTAAAATCGCAAAAAAACCTGCACTGGACGATCCCATGATTGAACCAACGGACCGTGGGAAGGTACCACGACCCGTGGTAAACGCTCATGGTCTAGACTGCAAAACCCACGGCTCGACAGGACAAGTCGTCCTTCCAAACAATGGACTGTGGTTTCAAACCGTCTTAGCCACTGTCCAGGTCCACTTCCTTTCCACGACCACTAACAACGGCCCGTGCCTTCTAACCACGATTCGTTGTGACGCCCGTGGTCCACCCACAACTAGGCCTGGCTTCACACCCAAGACCACATACAACGGCTCGTGGTTTGCAACCACAAGTCGTTCTGTGGCTCGTCCTGGAACATTTTTTCCCAAATTTTTGAATTTTAACTCCCTAGGTTTATTCCTAAGCACTTCCAGGGTATTACAATATCTCCCCCTTGGGAACATTTATCCTCGAATGTAGGAAACAATCAGAAAATAGAAACATGCAATTAACCTAATCAAATACTGATCATTTAAGCCAAAAACTAACGAAATGGCTACCTTTATTTCAAACTATACAGCTGAACTGGATTCACCAATCATACACATATCTACATACATAAAAGAAACTTGCGCACATGGTTCAAATATGAAACTAATTAGAATCTGAGTGCAGAACTGATACTTCAAGCTTAAACTGAACTTGTAGAGAAAAAATGTGGGTATTCAGCCATCATATCCGCTTCGGCTTCCCACGTAGATCCCTCAACATGCTTATTCCTCCATAATACCTTCACTGAAGCTACTTCTTTGTTCCTCAATCTCCGAACCTGAAGATCTAAGATTTCAACGGGAACTTCTTCATAACTGAGGATGTCTTTTACTCCAATTCTGTCTACCGGGACTACCAAGGATGGATTACCCAAACACTTTTTCAAAAGTGACACATGGAAGACGGGATGAACTGAAGATAACTCCAATGGCAAGTCCAACTCGTACGTCATCTTACCCACTCTCCTCATAACCTGGTAGGGACCAACATAGCGGGGATTGAGTTTCCCTTTCTTTTCGAATCGCATGACTCCCCTCATGGAAGATACCTTTAGAAACACCTAGTCGTCCACATCGAACTCCAAATCTCTTCTCCTCACATCAGCATGCGATTTCTGACGACTCTGAGTGGTTTTCAACCGGTCCCTTATCAATTGAACCTTCACCATCGCCTCATGGACCGAATCTGGTCCTATTATAGCTACCTTACTAACCTCAAACCATCCAATGGGAGATCTACACCTTCGTCCGTAACAGCCTCGAACGGTGCCATTTGGATACTAGAGTGGTAATTGTTATTATAGGAAAACTCGATGAAGGACAAATTATCATCCCAACTACCTTTAAAATCCATTACACATGCTCTCAACATGTCCTCAAGAGTATGGATTTTTCACTCGGCTTGACCGTCCGTTTGCGGATGAAAGGTCGTGCTAAGCTTGACTTGTGTCCCGAGTCCCTTCTAAAAAGACCTCCAAAACTGAGAGGTAAACTGGGTGCCTCTATCTGAAATGATAGAAAAAGGCACCCCATGAAACCGAACTAACTCCCCTATGTACAACTTAGCATAGTCATCCGCTGAATTTGTGGTCTTGACCGGTAGGAATGAGCTGCCTTAGTCAACCTGTCCACAATAACCCAGATGGATCATATTTCCTACGAGTCTGGGGTAAGCCTGTAATGAAGTCCATATTGATCTCTTCCCACTTCCAAGTGAGGATGGTAATATCCTAAAGTATGCCTCCGGGTCTCTGATGCTCAACCTTCACTTGCTGACAGTTTGGACATTTCGCTATGAACTCCGCAATATCCTTCTTCATATCATCCCACCAATAGATTATCACAAGTCCCGATGCATCTTCTTGGATCCTGGATGAATAGAACATCTGGTACCATGTGCCTCATGTAATATCCGAACTCTCAAATCATCAAAATTTTGGACACATAAATGACCTTGATATCGTAACACACCATCTCCCCCTTGGGAGAAAACCTCCACCTTTTGACTCTACACTGCCTTCTTCAGTTTCCTTAAAATTTGATCCTCATCTTGCTTATACTTGAAGTCAACCACCAAGGACGATTCTGACCCGTTATGTACAACAACACCGCCATCGGTCGAGTCGATCAATCTAACTCCCAGCCTTGCAAGCCGGTGAACATCTTTCACCAACTCCTTCTTCCCCTCATCCACATGATACACAC
>JACEIK010000728.1:208001-260222 GCA_018107945.1 Datura stramonium
TACCCATGAATAGAGACATAAGAAACATGCAATTGATCAAAACCCCATACTTGACCAGTTATAATTTAACACAATTTGATAGGAATGGGCATGGGTGTGGAAGGGAGACACCCATTAAAACCCTACATACCTGGAAAATAAGGAATTATATCACCTTCCAATTGCCCAAGATCAAATTCCAAAGGAAACCTTGAATTTTGGCCTTGAATCTCCTCATTCCAGCCTTCAACCTTGCATGCATGGGGAGTATGCACTTAGAATAGGTCTTCCCCTATTAAAACCCTTCAAAACGAGCCCTAAATGACATAGTATAGAGCCTTAGGACTAGGAATGACAGAAATGCCCTTACTAAAATCGCAGAAAAACCTGCACTGGATGATCCCATGATTGAACCAACAGACCATGGGAAGGTACCATGACCCGTGGTAAATGCCCGTGTTCTAGACAACCAAACTTCTCGGTTTCTAATTTAAACCCACAGCTCGACAGGACGAGTCGTCCTTCCAAACAACTGACCGTTGTTTCAAACCGTCTTAGCCACTGCCCAGGTCCACTTCCTTTCCACGACCACTAACAACGGCTCGTGCCTTCTCACCACGGGTCGTTGCGACGCCCGTGGTCCACCCTACCACCAGGCCTTGCTTCTCCCCATGACCACATACAACCGCTCATGGTGTGCAACCACGAGTCATTCTGTGGCTCGTCCTGCAACATTTTTTTCCCAGATTTCTACACTTTGAATCTTAACTCCCCTGGTTTATTCCTAAGAACTTTTGGGGTATTACAATTGTACTATACTATTGGAGAGTCTATCAATCAACATATAACCACGTGAGCTAAACATCCTATCAATAGGACCCAATATACCCTATCAAGATATAAAGGCATGGCTGATGTGATCACTAACTGATGCCCATTTGGGCTAATAACTTACGGTGGTACATAGTTTTGAGACCTGGGTGCATTGAGCGTCGGCTTACTGGTGCCAAATACTACTCCCAACTGAACATATATGTTGATAGCTCAAAAACTAATGCCTTAAATCTAAGTCAGAACTACTTTATCTGAAGTACTCTGAGAGCTTACAGGACCTGATAATATTGACTTGTATTGTAAAGCATGCATACTGAAGTCATAAGAAAAGTATATGTTCCTTATAGTTTAAATCATTCAACAACAATTCTAGTTCATAGGGACTGACTCTTTGAAATAATTCCAATATCAAGGGCATGAAATACATTACAAAATATGGAAATAAAATCATGAATATTATACACTAGTCATCTTAAGAGGCTTGAAAACATTTAGATGATAAGGGAAATCATAAAGTGAATGAAAACCCTAAGACATGATTTCTAGATGATTAAGATTATTAAATTTCAAATATCTTTTGGGACACAAGGGTGAAAGAAAATCCCCTGTTGAATTCCCAGATACCTGGAGTTTGAAGAATCTCTAGCTAGAACCTCGAACTTGCAGCTCTTGGAGAAGAACCCTAGCTTGAACTTGAGAGAATTTTAAGTCTCTAACTATTTTTCTACGTGTTTTGGGAGGGAATGAGAAGAAGGGTTGACTAATTTCCCTAAGTCCCCCTTCAAACGGTCCCAATACGATATAGTTTATGAGTTCAGAACCTAGGAAGTTGCAAAATTATTTTTGGAAAAACGTATTTAAAACTGTCGTCCCCACCTGACGATCCACACCATGAATTGTGGTATCCTATCACAGATTGTGGTATCCTATCACGAATCATGGTATTCTACCACAGATCGTTTTATCCATTCATAGTTACTGAGGCCAATTTGACCAGCTTAAGAAGTTCATACCACGATTGCTTAGCACGATTCGTCCTAGGTGACCATGAATCGTGGTCTTTGGGAACAATTTGATCACTCTCTAAATCTCAACTCATAAATAACATGATGATCCGTACCACCCTACCACGGTTCGTATCTTAGACTTATGACATCTAGAAATCATGGAACACTAGCTACTCACCGCGATCCATGTCACGAGTCATGGTATCTCACCACGGCTCGTAGTGTGGTCTGTTCTGAGGAAAAGTTTCAATATTTTTACTGATTTCTACTTCAAGTCTAGGGTCTGATCTTAAGATATTTGGGGGTGTTACATGCACACATGGTGAATTATATTAGTTAAATTAAGAAATTCCTATAATGAGCTAATAAATGGTGAAAGATGGAAACTTTAAGGTCAACCTAATGATTTTTAAATCCTTTGATTTCTTCCATGCTATGATTATGATTCTTCGACTATTCTTTCAGTTCATAAACTTCTATGATGTTTCTTTCTTCCATATTACATATGGTACAAATTCAATATGTACTTACAATCCTTTTGATGGAGGCACTACATTTTAAATTATGCAAATTCAGATATTCAGGACAATCAGGCTACACGTTAGGTCCTACATTTCAGCTATTTGATATACCACACTTGCTTTTGAAGGTAGTCTTTTATTTACATCATTTTGATTAGTTTATGGTTATGCAAAAGGTTTTGTCCTGATAAAATATTTTATTTATGTTATGTTAGAGGCTTCATAGATAAACTAGATGATTCTAGATGTTCAATGACGTAAACAATGGCAAATCTTTCTATTTATTAGATATTTATTATTTTGAAGTCTTGAACTAAATAAAAGCTTATGAATAAAATTTATTTTTTAAAGAATCTTGTTTTATGATACTAAATCGATGTTGTCCTATTCTGCACATGTTTCATGATAAGGTTATGTTAGCCGGTTCACTCAGGTAAGTTAAGGCATCGAGTATCGGTCCAAGCTAAGATTAGGGTCGTGGCGTCACAGTATAAAAAGTCAAGGAAAATGGTATGATGATCCGTTTTTGTGTCAATATACAAAGGGAATTCAGCATCACTGAATCATAGCATTTGAGTTAGGGGAGATGACATTTTAAGGTGCCAAGGCGGATTATGCATCCCTGATGTTGGGGAACCACAATAGAAGATTATGGTTGAGGTATATAGATCTTGATACTCTATTCACCTTGACTCCACAAAGATGTATCATGACCTCAAAGAGGTCTATTAGTGGTTTAATGGGAAGAAGAATGTTGTAGAGTTTGTAGCTCAATGTCCGAATTGTCGCAAAAAAATATGGAGATTCCGGTCTGTAAATGGGAAATGATTAATATAATTTTATGATGGGTTTATCTCGCACATTTCATAAGCATGATTCTATTTGGTTGAGTATAGATGGACTTAAGAAGTTGTCATACTTTCTACCAGCAAAGATGATTGACATTATTGAAGATTAGGCAAAGTTGTATATTAGTGAGATAGTTTGGTTGTATGGGGATCCACGTTCTATCATATCTGATAGAGGTACTCAAATCATAATGAACTTCTAGAAGTTGTTTCATAAAAGTTTGGGAACTAAAATAAATTGCAATATATCTTTTCATGCACAGACAGATAGTCAGGCAAAGAGCACTATTCAAATGCTCGCAAATATATTGAGAGTGTGTGCTTTAGAAATCAAAGGGAATTGGAAAGATCACTTGCCACTTATTAAATTTGTATATAATAACAGCTATCATTTCAGCATCAAAATGACATCGTTCGAGGCCTTGTATTGGCAAGGATGTAGGTCCTTATAGGGTGGTTTGAAGTAGGTGAAGTAGAGTTACTTGGGCCATATCTAGTCTATCAGGCTACAGAGAAAGTTAAGTTGACCTAAGAGCAATTGAGAATAACTCAGAGTCGACAAAAATTATATTAAGATGTGCGGTGTCAAGATTTAAAATTTGATATATATGATTGGGTGTTCCTAAAGGTATCACCTATGAAAGGCATTAATGCAATTTGACAAGAAACAAAAGTTGATTCCAAGGTATATTGGGCCTTATAAGAGAAATGGCTAGGTAGAATACGAGATAGAGTTACCTATGAAATTCTCTTCGATACATCCCATGTTCCATATTTTTATGCTAAAAAAGTGTGTGGGAGATCCTTCCATCATAGTTCCTAAACAAAACGATTCAAAATCACCAAAAATATATGCTACGAAGAAGTTTCAGTGGCTATTATAGATTGCCATATCAGGAAGTTGAAAACAAAGTAAATTGCCTCTGTTAAAGTATTATGGGAGAACTAAAAGATAGAAAATGTCACTTGGAAAGATGAAAATGACTTGAAAATAAAGTATCCACACTTGTTCTAGGGATTAGGAGAAAGTTTATAAAGTGAAAATCTCTTCTACATACCGTCAATTCTATGTCTTCAAATAAGTCTATACCTTATCTCATCTATGTTTTAAGTGTCTAGATATTGTTAATCTTTAGAGCTGAACATTTTATATTATTCATGGTCACGACTCCCTCCTTTCGGGTGATACGCTTAAGACATATAAAAAGGTATGTTCATGTGTCTATATGTTAGTAACCCAACAAAACCCAACGAGAAGAGGAAAATTTAGAGGATGGGTAGGTAGAAGAAGAAGTGGAAGAGGAAAAGGATGAGGACGGAGAAGAAGAAGAAGAAGAAGAAGAAGAAGAAGAAGAAGAAGAAGAAGAAGAAGAAGAAGCTAAATGAGGGTAACCAAATAAGGTTTCCTGTGAAATTTTTACTTAATTTGGTTAGTCGGGAATTTGCGGCACATCTATTCTTTATTTCATAGCATTTTGCATGTTTTTAGGAGTTAAATTAAGTGGAAACTAACCTCATTATTCCATGTTTCAGGAACCCAAGCAAAATAAAAATGAGATGTGTTAAACCCAGAAAGTTGTCCAAAGGACGAGACAAAGTACAGATCGCCTATCTGATAGACGGTCTACAAGTACAGCCGTCTAAGTCTAGCCAATGATTCCAGAAACCAACTTGAAAGAGTCCTTAAACAATTATTTTAACAGATAGACCGTCTTCCCAAAATATGGCCCTCAATTAAAGGACGGACTTAGGATGAGGCAGAATGAAATTGTAAAAGACGACGCCAAGGATGGACCGTCTTTTCAAAAGACGATTTGCCGATCAAAGGATAAAAATCTGTCGGACAGATGCCAAATGTAAAATATGGAAAGGATGGTCCGTCTATTCATCCCTAAACACCTGGTAGCGTCAAGTTTAAATTATTTTAGGCTTTTACGGTCATAGTATAAATATATTTTTTTTATTTTTTTCAGGGAGTTTTTTATTCATTATGTTCAGTAGAGAGTAGAGTTAGACATATAGCTTTACTTTTCATTGTACATCTTAGATTTTAGCTTGTAATTTGAAGATCCAAATTCATCTATGGAAGATTTCTTCTATAATTTCAATTTCCATTGGTGGGAATGTCTAGTTACTCTCTTTCTATCCTTCTTCTTGCTATGGAAAACTAAACCCAGATCTAGAGCTGGAAACTCAATGGGTTGTGAGCTCTTAATGATCCCAATTCATAAACTTGAGTTTGGGGTTATGAACATTTGATTGATATTTTTTTTAGTGTGTTATTGATGATGAAAGTCATCCCATCCTACCCAATTACCTTTTTGAGGCTTGAAAGAGTAAATTTAGATTGGGTTAGCATCAATCTAAAATAACTCAAGGCATAAACCCTTTTTTAATGCAGTCTTATAGACATAGATTGAATTTCAATTGGCAACAAACAATTGGGTAGGAGAGAGTTCTCTTCAATTTGACAAAATTAAAGTAGATTGACATATATGGTGGTATTGAAAGATACCCATGGGTTTTCTAAGTCTTTGCTTGCATGTGCAGCCATAACCCATTTTCAATCTATCCATATTGGGTGATTTAGGGGGGATCGACCCATAATTGGGGTCACATCCCTAGAAGTTTCTTAAATTAATTACAACCCTAGCAATTTGCATACAATGGATGTAGTTAACTTTTCTCAACATTAATTCGAATATACTCTAATCTTGCAATACTAGATTGATTAGTTCGAGATAGAGTGGGCTTAGCATAGTCTCTATGAGATTCAACCCCAACTCCACATTGGATTCTATATTTACTTTTATCGTTTACATTACCAGAATTTGGGAGTGAATTTGAACGACATTAAATATTATGGCGCTGCTGACAGAGACTACAAAAAAAGCTCTATCTAGCCCTATAAATCTAGTTTTCTTGCTTTGACCTATTCTTTTACCTTATTTTTTATTTTTTTATTGGGACAAGATCATGGCTGCTTTACTAGTAGAATTAGAGAATGCATTCACGGAAGTTAATGAGGAAGTTGACTACTCAAGTGCCATCATTCCACCAAGGGTGAATGCTTTGTCATTAAATATAGATGGAAGCATCTACACCATGCTTAAGGAAGAGGAGCAGTTTCACAACTCCAGGGAAAACGACCCTCATCGGCATTGGAAGAATTTCTTGTAGGTGTGCAACCTCCACAAGCAAAATAGCATTTCGTATAATGTTATCCATCTTAGAGTGTTCAAATACTCTTTGGCCGGTGAAGCAATAGAATGGTTGCACATACTACCTCCAAGCTTGATCCATACATAGTAGGAGCTAGTGAATGTCTTCTTGAAAGAGTTGTTTTCGCCTAGCGAAAAAGGCAGAGCAACAGGACAAAATATTCTATTTTTGGCAGCTCCCTGGGGAGAAATTGTTTGAATATTGGAAAAGGTTCAATAAATATATACTTTGAGCACCCAACCATGCATTTTACAATCATATTTTTCTTAAAAAGTTCTACATCGGCTTGGACCCATATACACAGTCCACTGCAAACAATGCCATTGGCGGATGTTTCATGAATAAGACATTCAATAGAATTGCCATTATATTGGAGCGGACTGTAAAGAACAACCATGCATGGCATGGAGGGAACCAAAGTGGAGGGGCTTAATGTGGGTACTCCTTTATTGTTTTACTTGATGAAGGAGAACCGGGAGTGGGATCGGATGATGGCTGACATGGCCGCCAGCATAGCCTTTCTCACCAAGAAGTTCATCGATTCTAAGGTCAAAAAGGTACAAATAGATGAAGAGACCATGACTGGTGCTCAATATGGGCATGGATGCCCCCCTCCTCCATATCAATATCAGTTATTCTAAGAGCCACCTCCTATACAAATTGAAGACACCAACTATGTTGGAAACTCTTGAGGTGGCTACAGACTAAAATATCAATAAGGTCACCCATATACTTCATATCAAGGTCAATGGAGACCTCAATTTCAAGTTCAAGGTCAATATTACCCAAAAAATAAATATGGTGGTCAAAATCAAGGTTGGCACAATGGTGAGAATTTTTAAAATCAAGGGCTCATCTTCTTATATTCTACCGAGAGGTCCCCCTTCTAACTCGCAAATTGGAGGGAGGGTCCTTCTCATGATCATGGAGGCTTAAAGCTTGAAGGAATGTTGGAGAAGGTGCATGCCAACAATGAGAGATCGGACGCTTGCCTCAAGAACCTTATGGAGATTTTAGGTTCTCACACCGTGTCCATTCAAAAGTTAGAGAAGTAGGTGCAGGATCTTTCCCATGACAAAAATCCAAAGAAAAAAAGTCATCTTCCCAGTGACATAGTGGCTAATCCAAAAGGACATGTGGGACCTTTCAATGCTTAATGTATGGCCATTCTCACAAGGAGTGGCAAGATTGTGCAACCCTTAAATATTGAGGTGGAGGATGGTGTGGTTGATATTGAGTCCAAGATTGTGCATGAGGTTGATGACCAAGTTGAGAAGCCAAGAAAGCCTTCTGTGGATAAGAAAGTTAAGGGTGGAGTCAAAAAGCTATCCATGGAGGAAGTTGCAAAAGATAGTTCAGTTACTCCAAAAGAGAGAGAAAAGGCCAAGGGAGATGTAGATAACTTTTCTAAATATTTTCCACCGTCGGTTCCTCCATTTCCACAAAGAATATCTCAACAAGCTCTTAATTTGAAAATGCCAAAGCACATTAAGTAGCTAAAAGAAGCAACACTCTGAGTACCATTTATAGATGCCTTCAAAGAGATGCCCAATTTTGCTAGGTACTTGAATATGCTATTGACAAGAAAGTTTTCATGTGACAAAGAGGAGTTGATTCTGGTGACGCACCAAGTGAGTGCCATTATTGTCGGCACATGTGTTGAGAAGAAAGAAAATCCGACAGAATTTATTGTGCCTTATAAGATCGGTAGATATGACTGCTTGCATGCCCTTTGTGACAATGGGGCAAGTATTACTTTGATGCCTCTATCTATATACAAGCAGTTCGGGTTGTCCATTTTTTAGTCCACCTCTTTCCGACTCCAAATGGCTGATAAGACAATCATGACACCGGTGGGGGTGGGGGAAGATGTGCTGGTAAAAGTAGGAAAGTTTATGCTTCTGGCTGATTATATAGTTCTACACTACGATGTGGATTTCCATATTTTCATCATGCTTGGAAGACCTTTCTAGCTACTAGGAGGGCCTTGATGGACTCGAAAAACCACGAAATTATGTTCCAGGTCAAGAATGAAAGTATTAACTTCAAAGCCGGGAGAGGTCATTTATTGCCCATAGGAGTTGGGAACATCTTTGTGGTTAATTTGGATAAAAGTGTTGATGAAGTGGCTAAACATACCATTACCTTTATGGCACTAAAAGCAGGAAGTGGGTGAGGAAATCCCATCGCAAGGATGATTGACCATGTTCATGATCCAGGTATCTTGCATTATGCCACAATGCTAAATCAGGCGCTTCTTGGGAGGCAACCTAAATATGCTACACCATGTGTAGTATCTACATCGTGCAGCAATGTTAAATCAAGCACTTCTTAGGAGGCAGCCCAAGTATTTTGGAACTAATAAGTGTTGATGTGTGCAGGTACACTTGAAATGATGGAGGAAATTGATCTAAAATAGAAAAGTGGAATTCTGGCGTATGATGGTGGCATAGATAGACCGTCCTTTCAAAGAACGGACCGCATGCTCTACCATCCTTTAGAAAAGGGGTTCTGGTAAGAAAAGGGCAAAAGATGGTCCAATGTGCGAATCATACTCTACCTAGATGGGCCGTCTTTTGGACCTTTTTTATTTTTAAAATTTTCTGTGTGGATTCTTTATTGAGATGGAATTAGGCCGAGTCCTTTGAAAATGAGACAGGTTGACGTTTAATAAGCCACCCATGGGCTGAACCGACCCGACCCATGAGCTTTAAATTGAAAATCAAAAGAGTTTCGTAGGCATGTTTGCTCGACAATTTACCCCCTTCTGTCTCTTCCCTTATTCTCCCATTCATCTCTCCCCTTATTACTACAAACCTCCATTTTTGTTGCCTTCTTGCTCGAATTTCCTATTGCATCACATTTATCACAAGCACACACCACATTGCACGCGCAACCTAGGATTTTGGAAGCCTGAAAATTCATGCATTTCCTTACTCAAGCACACGATAACTTGATTATCTAGGTACTTATTCTTGTGTTTGATCTAAACTCTTAATGTCTAATGTGATGTGTATGATGTATTGACTTGGGCTATTGTGAACCTATGCTTGGAATACAACTTGGGGGGATAACTTGGTAAGATTTTCTAGAAATTTAGACGGGGATTAGGTGATTGTTTCTTTAAGCTTAAATGTTGATAAATTTCTTAATGATCTTATAATTGATATAGCATCGTATCATGTCTATGCTTTGTACAAAATTGAATTACCCAAAAAGTTGGAACTGTGTTGAACCCCCAAAGAGGAATTAACGGACCGTCTTCACCTCCGTCATTTGAACCCGAACACCTAAGCTTACTGAGTCAAAGGACGACTCAAGGGACGGACTTCCTTTTGAAAGGATGTTCCGCACCTTGAACTGTCCATTGAAACAATGAACTTGAAAATTCTGGGTTCAATCGATGGTACAAGGTATGTTCTGTCTCTTCAAAGGGCGGACCGTCTTTCCAACTATCCGTTGCTACTTTTTTCTGATTTCATGTTACCCAATTCCATGTTCTAAAAAATTTGTATATGATCATAGGTAATGGCACCCGAAAGAGTTGTACCTAGAGGAGGCAAGACAAATACACCGAAGAGTTCCTGACTTAGGAACGAGGATGAGGAGGAGTACTTGTCTCCAAGCAGCAGGAGGACCATTGAGCAGAAAGTATAGGTGTCTCCCATCCCCTCAACTCGGGTGGCATTTGTAGAGACATTGACTTTGGGATCTTCATCCTAGTTCGGTGCAAATCATGGTCATGCCTAAGCCAGTGGGGACCAAATTGACATTTCCTCCAGCGAGTCTATTAGGAAGAAATCTTCCAGCTATCTCCTCTCCCCTAGCAGTTGCAGCAGAGTTAAGACAGATGCAGGGGGAAGAGATGTTTAGGTTTTGATGGGCAATTCAGGGCGCAGGGAGCTATACTTGCAAGGGTGAGAGGCCCTAAATGGGAGATCTCGTCAGGGTATTACTGAGGAGTGTACTATTAGCTCTAATGTCTTATACTTGTACCCCGACATCATGGAGCAACTCATATCCCAGAACTGGGAGTTTCTATTCTGCTCGGTGGACTAGTACATTAAGACTCTGTCTAGGAGTTTTCTGTTGTATATGGGGCGATCCTCGTATGGTCGAACCTAGTGTTGAAGAGGCAGATAGAGCCACTGATATCAGTGGTGATATCTTCCCAGAGGCGATCAATCAATACTATTTCGGACATGATTATGAGGTGGTAGACACCTCCCTTATGATGAGACAGCTGTCAGGGCTAGCAAGCTAGAGGATGGACAACTGGAGTGATATCCAGGGGTACACCAATGTGGGCTGCTTTAGAGATAGCCGATATCTTCAAAAGAGAGCTTTAGCTTCCCGTAAAATTTTGGTGGAATATTGCATGTAGCGAGATATGCCCAGCGAAGAGTGATAATAAATTAGCGATCATTCATGCTCTCATTATGGCATCCATCGTGGCTAAAGAAAGGATAGACATCAGCCAGCTGGTGAGTTTGGAGCTAAAGGATAGGGCCGTATAGACTACCATTGTAACACCCCGTATAGACTACCACTATACACCAATGTGGGCTGCTTTTGAGATAGCCGATATCTTCAAAAGAGAGTTTTAGCTTCCGGTAAAATTTTGGTGGAATATTGCATGTAGCGGGATATGCCCAACGAAGAGTGATAATAAATTGTTTCTCATTCATGCTCTCATTATGGCATCCATCATGGCTAAAAAAAGGATAGACATCGGCCAAATAGTGAGTTTGGAGCTAAAGGATAGGGCCGTATAGACTACCATTGTAACACCCCGTATGAATTAAGAAATAATTTTGTACTTTGAGATAGGACTAAGAGTACTTAATAGGCTATAAAGGAAGTGTTATGAGGTATTTGATTCACTCTATGATCGTATTTAAGATTTGACGTCAATCAAGTTGTAAAATAAAATTCGGCAAAAGTTATCGCAAAATTTCTTTCTTGAGATTTCTTGAAATTTAGGTAAAATTTCTAGAGTCTTTTATCCCAATATATAAGGAGTTAGGGGTGTAAGACCTATCAAATTAAAGTTCTATGAGTCTAGTTTCCAATGAATTAAACCATTCGTCAATCCAACTTCAGAGTATAGAGATATTCGCGTTTTTGTGAGACTGCGCAAGCAAATACGTCAAAAATAACTAAGGCGGTGGAGGATTATTTAATCCCCTTTGGTCGGTTGTTGGTCATCAAAATTCATTTTCCAGAAACATATTTCGTAAGAAACATCTCTCAAGTTCTCTCCATGGTTTTCTTTGGGTTTTGGAGCTAGAAGTCATAAGTCCAAGTGATTTTGGTGTCGAGGGTTTGGATTCTTCAAGTAGATCGCTTCGTTGAATTGTGTTTCCGGAAGTTTGGTGGCTGCTTCATGTTTCTGGTTGGTAAGTTATTATTCTTTGTTTTTTCTTAGTATTCTTAGGATTATTAAGGAGTTTTTTATCTTGGAAGAATGTTATTTTAGATTTCCTACCGCCGAATTCATGAA
Organism: Datura stramonium; assembly: GCA_018107945.1. Taxonomy (NCBI): domain Eukaryota; kingdom Viridiplantae; phylum Streptophyta; class Magnoliopsida; order Solanales; family Solanaceae; genus Datura; species Datura stramonium. The sequence goes on from JACEIK010000728.1 coordinate 219,916, forward strand.
GAACTAGTAGGTAAACTTTATTTTGTGTTGTTTCTCTTATTGTATCTTCTAGCAGCGTGTTGGCAGTTTTTTTGCTGCTTTTAGGTAGTATCTTGGTGTACTTGTGGAGTGGAGGTTCATCTATCTTGGGTTCATTGACGTCCGAGGTATGGTAGGCCGTTTGTTCCCTTTTTCAGCATGATTTCCGTAGACTTGTGTTAGTGTTACTGTCGTGCATGTGGGCTGTTTCATGAAGCCTTGAATTTGTGATAGGTGAACCCTTGGTTGAGCTACTGGTTGTGTGGTGTGATCTTGGGAATAATTGCGTGCCCAAGTGTTGCCTTATAACTTAGTTTAGTTTTGTTTATCTACTTATGCATATACATTCTCATGTGATTTTATTTAAATGTCGATATATACTAACCAACATGATTTTTTCTTGTTTTTGAAGGTGAAAATGCATTTGAGGAACTAAATTATAATTGGGTAAAGTGGAGGAATGGAATCGGAAAGGAATGGAATCGGAAGAAAATGCAAAAGTCGGCAAGAGAACTTGCAAAAACTAGCACCCTGCGTGATAGGGCCATGTCACATCGTCATCGCGGCAAGCCCCCGCCGATAATTAATTTTTGGGAAAATTCCAGAGAGCATCTGTGATGCCCATATCACGGAGCTTAAGTTCGCGATGGCCTCCACATGCCACGGAGCCATTCCACGACAGCAAAAATCGAAGATCCTCATTTACTATAAATAGAAACCTAGCCCCCAAAAATTAAGGTACACGATATTTTTCTAGAACACCGAAGGGAGGCGCAAAGGAGAAGGGGAGAACTCACCTAAGGTTACTCTTTTCTTTATTTATTTTCATCTATTCTTGTAAGTAAACACACTCTCAACATGTTTTTGAGTATTTTTATGAACATGAGTGGCTAGAAACCCTCCATCTAGGGTCGAGGCCATGGATATGATTTCGTAAATGCTAAAATTCATTTTGGGTTGAGTTACAATTGTTGTTTTGTCTTGCAATCTTTCATTATTGTTGTTTTTTATGCTTGATCACCATGAAAACAAGTGGGTTAAGCTTAGGTGAAATCTGGAAGAGCAACCTCTAGGCAAGAACATAAGATTGTAGGAAGCAAGTTCATATCTTTGGATAGGATTCGCGGCTAGGATAGGAATATACCTAATTTGCCTTGTTTGGTTGATAGAACGGGAAGATAGCAAGACACCGGTTTAGGATTTGTCACCCACCGCTCATAAAGTAGTTGTGAAGCTAAGGTTTGTTAAATGGTTGGAGGTACCTTAAGTCCCTAATCAAGAGCATAAACCATAAAACCACATCCACGTAGTTGAATTGCCTACTAACTAGGTTGTCACATCCCCGCTCAACGATGTAGTTGTGAGGCTAGTTTGTCGTGTTTAGAGGCTTGAAAGACCATGAAATCGCATTTCCAACTATGAGACAACAATTGATAATTTCATACTTAACCCATTTTGAATTGTAGCATTTCATGATTATCCCACTAACTCTAGTTTTATCTTATATTGTTTTCGGATTATTTTGTGACCATCTCTAGATTTAATTATAATTTATCAAAAACTTATATAATAAACTTATATAACACTTGGAAATTGATAATTGCTGAATGTCTAGTCCTGGTGGGTTCATGTTGATTCCAGCCTAAAAAGGTCCACTATATTACTTATCCACCGCGCACACTTGGCGTGGTGCGTCAGAGCGCACAGTTTTTATGCTGCTGCCTAGACTAGTGTAATTGGTGAATTAAAATATTTTCTTGTGTTAGTTTACAAGTTCTCTAAAAGTATTGGACAACTTGATCTTAGCGGTCATTCTTGAAGGTACCAAGTCTTTTCTGAACACTGGCAAGAGATAAGGAAGTGGTGGATCCATTCTTGGAGCCGGAGAGACATTGCCTGCGTGCACGTGGAAGCTCTAGAAAGGAAGTTTCAGTTGTTGCAAAGGTAAATTTTTTATACAACAACAACAACCACCACAGTGAACGGCAGATGGCTCGAAGTGATGGCCGGCAAAGACCCAGACAGAGGTGGCAATCCCACACGCAAATAATATGACATCTAGCATCCGTTACCGTATCCCGGAGGTAGATTTGAGATAAAACATAACATGGTACAATTATTGCATACCAACGGACAATTCACGTGTCTTCCTCATGAAGACCCAATAAATGCAAAGATCTCCAAAATTTATCGAGATCGTAAGGACACTTATATATACCCGTTGGAGCATCACCGCATTATGTGAGGCTTACCTTGGTTTCCATTTTCATTGTTGGGAGAAGCTAAGAGGTGGTTAAAAGCTGAACCGCCTAATTCTATTATCACCGTGATGATTTGGCAAGTGAAGTTTTTACTAGGTTCTTTCCGCTCAGAAAGACAAACAAAGCTTAGAAGTCGATTCTAAGCTCTGCCAGAAGATGGCGAGAACCTATATCGTGCCCGGGAGAGGTTCAAATCAATGTTAAGAGATTGTCCTCACCATCAGTCAAATGATGTGTTGGTGCGGATTGGAACCTCATACAAAAATTTTGTGAGATTCTCAGCACCGGGGACAAGCATTGAGAAGACATATGAAGAGTTTATACCTTATTGAACCGTATTTCAAAAGGTAATCCCGGGAATGGAATGTCATACAACCTGAGTGGGTGGTGAAGAAAGCGGTAGGAGTCTTGGAAGTAGATGGACTCACAACTATTGCTGCACAGGTAGCTGCATTGCAAAATCGCATCAACACTCATTTTAGGCAAAGATGAGCTTGGGTCACCACAAGCTCCGACACGCAAATTCGCCAAGTATGGTGTGAAGATTGTGGTAGCAATGAGCACTAAGTTGATATATGTGGTGCCAATACAGAGATTCAGTTTATTTTGTTGGCAATGCGCAAAGGAGCAACAATCAGCGCATGGGCAACAATTACAACCCGAATTGGAGAACCATCCAAATTTTTCCTAGGGTAATAATAACAATCTTCAGAAAGTTCAACTCGTGGCTTGAACAGAACCAAGGGGGTAATCAGAATTTTCAGCCTCAATTTAGAAGAGGCCAATGCACCTCCGCCTAGCAACATCGAGGACATGTTGAAGACCATTATAGCTAACCAAGCTAAAATGCAAGCTGACTACAAAAATTGACAGCCGACATGAAAGACCACAGCGCTTAGCCACAAAGAATTTGGAGTTTCGCTGACAAGCAATGTGGAGCACAAAAATACTAGACCTCCGGAGGATTGCCAAGGTGATACAGAAACAAATCCCACAAGTGAGTGTAGTTACAACTCGAAGTGGACAAAGCACTGGTGGGAATTGAAACCAAAAAAGCCACAAATGAAGCTGAGGCAACAAATGCAATGTCAAGAGAATGGAAATGTTAGGGGGAGTGAAAAGGCAGCAGAGAATGAAAAGACCACTGCCCCCATTTCCAAAGATTGTGAAAGCATAAGGAGGAAGCATGTTTCTTTAAAGTTTATGGAAGTGTTGAAGCAGTGCACATTAATCTTCCTTTGTTAGATGTTTTGCAGGGAGTTCCTAAGTATGCAAAGTACATAAAGGATATCATGGAAAACAAAAGCAACCGAATAATAGCCACAGCTTAATTTACTAAGGAGGCACCTCATCACGTAATAGATTGCCTACAAAGCTTAAAGATCCGGGAAGTTTTACTATCCGTGATTACTATTGGGCGCTCATTTCGAGCTCATGGTTTGTGTGATTTGGGAGCAAGTGTCAATGTAATTCCCTAATCAGATGCAGAAGTTGGGTTTGGGAAGTCCTGCATCTATCACAAGAATTTTGCAACTAGCCGATCGATCATTGGCAAAGCCAAATGGAATTGTATGGGATGTGCTAGTGCAAGTGGGCTCCTTATTTTCCCTAAGGATTTTATTATTCTTGACTTTGAGTCGTGATTCTAAGTCCCATTTATTTTGGGACGTCCCTTTGGAGAACCGGGCAAGCTCTAATCGATGTAGTTGCTGGGCAACCAACCATGAGAGCTCATGATAAGGTAGAAGTACTTTGACGCCTACAAGGCTAAGAAGCTGGCTCGCCATTTATGAAGAGTTATCACCATCATTATTGTGGATAATCACCAACACTTCAACTCATCAGCCAAAAGGATCCCTTGGAGAGAGCATTGGTGGGACATGGTCGCTCGTGGAATAGTAACATATGAAATGGTGCAACTCTGAATGAGGCAAAAAATGTTAGTCCGAAAGCAAGAGTTTGAGCCTTTGCAGCGACCCCTTAGAACCATCCCCGGCTTGTCAATAGAGAAGGCACCCAAACTGGAACTAAAAGCATTAAGCCTCCACACCCGGCAATATGGGCCTGGGAGAAGAAGACACATGCCTGGCCATTATTTCAGATAGAGAACCGATTGCATCTACAAGTGCAAGAAGCATTAATAGTCCTGAGGAGGCTGAAGAGAGCTATGGGATGGCATGTCGGACATCAAACCGCTCCAAAGATTTTGCATGCACAAGATATCATGGAGGATGGATCTAAGCCAATTGTTCAACATCAACTAAGGCTAAATCCGGTGATGAAAGATGTAGTCGTGTGAAGGAAGTAATTATGGCTAGATGCAGGAGTGGTGTATCCGATCTCGGCATACAAGTGGACTCCCGGTTCAATGTGTTCCAAAGAAAGAAGGAATGACAGTTTATTCTAATGAGAAGAACGAGCTAATTACCACACGAACAAATAATGCTGTTGGAGGATTTTCATGGATTATAGGAAACTAAATGAGGCCACTGTAAAGACTACTATCCTATACCATTCATCAATCAAATGTTAGATAGAATGGCAAAGTGTGGAGTATTATTTCTTTTCTCGGACGGTTACTCTCGCTAGATTCAACAGCTGCAGCCCCGTAAGATCGAGAAAACCCACGATTCGACATGTCCGCATGACATATGCTTTCAAGCGGATGCCCTTTGGATTGTGCAATGCACCAGCCACCTTCCAACGATGCATGATAGCAATATTTCATGATATGGTGGAAGATTATGTGGAGGTATTTATGGATGACTTTTTTGCTTGGCAACTCGTTTGCTGTGTGTTTGCAGAATTTAGACAGGGTTTTGAAGCATGGTGTGAAGACTCAAACTTGGTGCTCAATTGGGAGAAGGTCACTTTAGTCAAGGAGGGCATTGTTCTTGGCCATAAGGTATCGCACATAGGTTTGAGGTTGATCGTGTAATATAGAGGTAATTGAGAAGCTACCACCGCCGCATGTCACTAAAGGTGTCCGCAGCTTCATAGACACGCCGGCTTTTACAGACGGTTCATTCCCAGATTTTCAAAGATATCCAGACCAATATGTAGATTGTTAGAAAAAGATGTGAAGATTGTGTTTAACAAAGGAATGGTAAAGCATCTGAGAGCCAAGAAGAAGCCGGTGGAAGCTCCCATTCTCATTGCTCCCGAATGAAACACCCCTTCGAGTTGATGTGTGATGCAAGTGATGTTGTTGTGGTAGCGCATTGGGGCAAATAAGGAACAAGATTTTCATTCCATCTACTATGCAAGCAAAACGCTAGATGTTGCAGTGTGAACTACGTCACCGAGAAGGAGATGTTGGCCCTTGTGTATGCATTTGACAAGCTTAGATCCTATCTCGGTAGGGTCAAAAATGGTGGCACACATCGATCATGCTTAATTCGGGTACTTATTTGGCAAGAAAGATGCAAAGCCCAGTTAATCAGGATATTATTGTTGTAAAAGTTTGACTTGGAGATCCAAGATAGGAAGGGAGTGGGAGCACTAGGTTGCATCACCTATCACGACTAGAGAACCGGTCACACGTGAAGAAGGGTGAGCGCATCTCGAGAAAAGTTCCTCGATGAACAACTTGGCGCCGAAGGAGGCGTAAATGCCATGGTATGCGTATATGGTAAACCCGATAGTAAGTGGAGTATACCCACCGCAGGCAATCGTCAACAAAGGAAGAAGCTGAAGCATGAGTCCAGTACTATATGTGATGAGCCGTATGGCGAACATGTAGGAGAGCGTATCGCGGTGCATTCCGTAGAGTCGACATGTGAGGTGTTGAGAAGTTATCATTCATCACCATATGGCGCTATCGTAGAGGAGAGCGCATCGCCACAAAGTGCTCCAATCCGGTTTCTTTTGGCCAACATTATTCAAGGATGCAAGATCTTATGTCAAGGATTGTGACCAATGTCAAAGAATGGGGACAATCAGCCAGAAACACATATGTCGTTGAAAAACATCTTGGAAGTTGAGGTATTTGATGTGTGGGGAATAGATTTTATTGGCCTTTTCCACCATCATTTGGTAATCAATACATTCTGGTAGCTTTGGATTACTTTTGTCTAAATGGGTTGAGGCGCTGTTTGTCCCAAGAATGACAACAAGGTGGTAACTAGATTTGTGAAAAAGCAAATTTTTACCAGATTTGGAACTCCATGAGCAATTATCAGTGATGGAGGTTCCCACTTTGTTAATGCCTCGGTCCGGAATTCGGGCCGACTAAACACTGCGCGGCATAAAGTGGATACAACAACCATCCCCAAACTATGACAGTAGAAGTGTCAACGGGAAATCAAGAAAATTTTGTAGAAACTGTGAATGCTCAATGCGGATTGGCCAAGAAAAGTTAGATGATGCATTGTGGGCATATCGAACAGCATACAAAACGCCAATTGGGACTTCACCTGTGACGGTTAGTTTACGGGAAAGCTTGTCATCTACCTCAGAGAGATTGAACATCAAGCATATTGGGTTGTGCGGAAGCTAAACATGGATCCCGAGTTAGCCGAAAAGCGGTTGCCGCAATTGAGTGAGTTGGACGAGTTTCGATGACATGCATATGAGAATGCAAAATTGTACGGAAAAATGAAGAGGTGGCATGACAAGCATATAGTGCATCGAATACTTGAGCCAGGTCGTATGGTGTTGCTATTCAACCCGTGCTGAGGTTATTCCCGAAAATTGCGCCTAAGTGGTCTCTGACCATTTAAAGTGGTAAGGGGATGACCCCGTACGGGCCGTTGAATTGTGAGCAAGACAAAGTTCCACATTCTTAGTAAATGGTCAATGTGTAAGCACTCCACCGGGTGAAGGCGTGAATCGAGAGAAGACGCTCAATACCTTAGCGGATGAATGAAGATAAGAAGCTTCGTGTTGCGACGGTAAATCGTAGCCGCACTAGAGGAAACCCGTGAAACTAATGTAATAGTTAGGCTTAAAATAAAAGTCATGCCATGACTAAAACTACTACGCTAGGTGGAGGCAACCCACTATTTTCCGACTAAGTGTTGTTTTTCGATGATTTTCAGGATGTACGGAGTTCAAAACAAAATTTGGTGAAAGTGAGCTAAGGTAAGGTTTTGGAAAATTCGCAAGAGCAAGTAAGCTCACAGGCTCCGTGGCACGAAGCCCAGCTCGCGATGCCTCTGTGCCACATTGGAGAATAATTTTAGGTATGTCAATTTCCAGTAAGCCTCCGCGATGGCTCCGTGGCGCGGAGCCTGGCCCGTGACGGCCTCCGTGCCACGCCGAGGCTAAAATCGCGACGGGTTCACTCTAAAAGCTCCAAGTCGACCCGCCCGAATCCTCTTCCTTTTAACCCCAAAATCAGATTTTTCACTCATTCCTTCTCAAAACACCCGCAACAAAACACCGTAATCCCCTTCTCCCTTAGCGTGCCACACCAAAGCTCACCAAATTCTCCTCTTTTCTTCACAACAAAGAAGTACTAGGAATGCCATGTTTTTCTTCCATTCTTTTGCAAATTTCTTAGCATGAACACTTGGTAAGTTAATGTTCCGCCCTAAGTCTATGGAAAATGGCAATCGAAGCTTTTATGGATAAATATTGCAATTAGGATAATTTTTTTATTTGTAAACTCAATGATTACATGTTTGTTGTGGAATTTCATAAGCTATCTACATGGGGCCGGGAAGATAGTTGAAAGAAGAGGAAAATCATAAATTGGGCTATAAATTCTTGTATGCTAAAAATTGGCACAAAATTGAGTATGATGTTTGAATGATGGTCTTTGTGGAGCGAAGGATGAAAAATCCAAAGGGTTGATGTCTTATCCATATGAATTATCTATTGTTTTGAATCTAAGTCATGCAGCAGTAACTTCGTGAATTTAATAGACTAATGAACTTGATGAATTTAATTTTTACAAAGTCCGAGTAGTACATGAAATTGTTCTTCGAATGTTAATGATGCATTGCACTTATTGGTAGCTTCATTTATAATATGTTGCTTTGATTATCTTGTCAAAGTCAGGATTCACATCAAGTGTGGGAATATCGAGCATGGAAGTGTGAAGAAAGGAAGTCCGAGTACCCGGGAATAACTATGACTCGTGGAAACCAAAGTAACAACTATGTGGGGTGACCAACAAGCCCACCTCTTTAGTATTAGCCAGCCATGTTGGTTACTAACATCAGAATATATGTTTTTGCCAAACAGGAACAATGTCGACTAGACAAGATAAAGGCAAAGGTGTATCAACTTCGGGTAATGGCAGAAAAAGGCGATACGTAGTGGGTCTAAGTTCCAAGAAAGACCACCACCTCAGGAGCCGCCGACGCACAATTTGCACCAGAGGTAGTGAAAAGAAGGCAAGAAGTGGGTAGGCAAAACATAAGGAGTCAAAGTATTTCCTCGAAGAACAAATTGAAAGGGAACCCTTGAATAGGAATCTCCTCGGATACCGCACAATACACGCCTTGGGTATGGACTTCATCTTTGATGTCCAAGGAGTGTAACTTACACATGGTAAGGAATTCTATGCAACCGAATCCCACTCTACGCAAATGCACACCATCAAAATCCGGACAAATGGTAACTTTGAAACCACATCATTTGAATGCCATCTTGGGGACACCTGACAGATCCACATCCTCTCCGCCAGGTGAACATCACCCCACCATATGCTGATATTCGAAACACACTATGTGGGCAAAGATCAACAAGATGGTGGATTCTCCACAAGGAGAAAGGCTACCACCAAACACCGGGCTATATTCACTGCATGAACAGTGGAAGCAAGAATATGGTTGAAGATTGTTTGAACTTGCCCGATCCCCCGGGTGCACATGACTGATGTCACCCGCGATAGAGTTTGTTTGGTGTACGCCCGATGAAAGGGCTGGAAATAAATGTTGGGGATGTAATCATATCAGCCTATGAAAAAGCCGAATGCATCAGGCACAGTATGGGTTTGGTGGTTTACTCACGACCTACCTTAGGGGCCATGACATTGAAGAAGAATCCCTGGATTACATACCGCGATCTCGAACGCCATGCTTTGGACGCACAAGACCAAAGCACCGTACACCATATTTGGCCTTCGTGCTTACATTAGCAGAAAATGCATATGCCAGTGCATGATTGCTATGCTGCCGTATCGTATGGAATGAAGATGCTTAAAACAAGGGATAGGTGGACGTCCCACACAGTAGATGAGCTGTGGCAACTCGAGAGGGATTACCCATTAATGAGAACGCCGAGCCCCGTAATTGGGTTCCATTTGTAGCCTAGCAAGATGATGTACCCACCACCGCAGACTCATCGTGATGACTGCATACTGAGTCGATGGTAGGTGATGAGGCATTGGCACCGGATGAATAAATAGAACCAACTGATTGATCGTGTGGAGTTTACACCACCCAAACTTTATTCTTAATTCAGATCCGCGAGAATAGTGTTCAGACTAAGTGTGGGGTGAAGGTTCTTTGTTTATTCATCCGGGGGAACCAGAAATGAAAATCTCGAAAATGTGTTTAGTAATACTATGTTTGTGAAATTGTGTGGTGCATTTGTGTGGTTTGATGTTAGTGAAATTTTTTTTTTTAAAATTTTTGTTATTTCTATTTTTACTCTTTAATCTCTATTGTTTTCTTGGTTTCTCGGTTTTGTTTTTGGTGCTTTTCCCGAGTATAGTCCCTTTGAACCTAAGTCATAGGTAGAGATTGTTCCCTATGATGGATGCAACAACCGTCTTAAGCGAAAATTAGTCAATAGGTTTTGATTTTTGAACCCGTAGCCTAATTTATGGTTTGGTGTTCTTGTTATGTGTTATACATGATTGTAAGATGCAAGTGTGGTTAGTGTTGAAGCATGCAAGTGGTATAACTATGTTTGAGACACCTAGTCTCTTGAATTTGACTTGATGTGATTAAAGCTTAATTTTTGAATTCTTGTGATTAGCCGAGTTAAGAGTCTCGCTAATATTTCTCAATTGAGCATGTGCCGTGAGTGTAAGGTTTTTTCGAATATTCCGTGCTACTATGGAGTGTCTAGAACTTTCATGGTGTGTATATAAAACAAAACAAAGGATGTAGAGTGTAGAGATGATTTAGGCTTCTTCAATGAGCCAAATTGTTAATCATAGCCTTTCCTACCTTGAATATTGAATCCTAGTTATCCCTATTGACCTTAAGCCTATTCTTTGATAGCTACAACATGAGCTTAATCCTTTTTCTTTTATTAGCCTTGAATTTGATAAAACCCAAAGCGCTTAAGTGATAAATCCCAGAGTAAAGAAGTGAGAATTGGGAAAAAGAAGGAAAAATAATTAGCTTATAAAGGAGAAAGGTCAAAGGTGCACTTGTTTGAAAATGCTTGAGTATTGGTAGGGAGTAAGAAAAATCAATGAATGAAAAATTTGCTAAAGTACTCCTCACTACTGCTAAGTGTGCTAAAGAATTGGGAACAAAAACAAAGAGACAATTCAAGAGTGAAAAGAAGGAAGGGGGAGTAAAAGAAGATGTGTCCATAGTGAAAATGTGATGTATTAAAAGCGCTTGGGGAAGATTGTCAATGTTATTAGCCATAAGAATATCTACCTGCCCTTAGCCTACACTACAACTCTTTAAGTCCTACTTAATCTTATGTTCACACATCCTTAAATTATTGGAGTAAAACACTAGAGGGAAGCTTATGGGTCACTACATGATGCACAGAATTTTTTGTGAGTGCAAGCTTAAATTTTATTCATATACCCATACATGGTGTGATTTGAAAATTCATGAGTAAAAATGAGGAACTCTCTTATTGTGAGGGCACATGTTTAATGAAGGATATAATTCATGTTGGATTTCTTGATCAGTTGATTTGCATGAGTTTGCCGAGATTGAGAGTCAATTCTTGAGGTTGGGAAGTCTTAACATAGTTGTACTCAATTTTAATGAATAAATCTCGTGACGCCTATTTTTAACTTGTTATCTTAAACAAATTACCGTAGTCGTAGCTTGAACTGTCTTGCCAAATTAGTTATATGTGTCTTCATGTGCATGAGATAAAAGGTTTGTTCGAGGACGAACAAGGCTTAAGTGTGGGGTTGTGATCTTGGGCATAATTGCGTGCCCAAGTAAGTGCTTTATAACTTAGTTTAGTCTTGTTTATCTACTTTATGTATATACATTCTCATGTGATTTATGTAAATATGGATATATACTAACCAACATGATTTTTCTTGTTTTTGAAGGTGAAAATGCATTTGAGGAACTAAATTATAATTGGGTAAAGTGGAGGAATGGAATCGGAAGAAAAACACGAAAGTCGGCAAGAGAACTTGCAAAAACTAGCACCCTGCGCGATAGGGCCATGTCACACTGCCATCGCGGCAATGTTCTGCCGATAATTAATTTTTGGGAAAATTCCGTAGATCCGTGATGCTCCATATCACGGAGTTTGGCTCCGCGATGGCCTCCATGCCACTAGAGCCATTCCACGATAGCAAAAATCAAGATCCTCATTTACTATAAATAGAACCTTAGCCCCCAAAATTAGGGTACAATTTATATTTTTCTAGAACAATCGAAGGGAGGCGCAAAGGAGAAGGGGAGAACTCACCTAAGGTTACTCTTTCTATTTATTTTCATCTATTCTTGTAAGTAAACTACTTCTAAACATGTTTTTATATTTTTTATGAAACATGAGTGGCTAGAACCCTCCATCTAGGGTTGAGGTCATGGATATGATTGTAAATGCTAATCATTCAGGCTGAGTTGTTAATTGTTGTTTTGTCTGCACCTTTGGCCATTGTTGTTTTATGCCGCATCACCATGAAAACAAGTGGGCAAGCCAGTGAAATCTTGAAGAGCAACCCTAGGCAAGAACATAAGATTGAAGAAGCAAGTTCTTATCTTTTGATAGGATTCACGGTTAGGATAGGAATACACCTAATTTGCCTTTGTTTGGCTGATAGGAACGGGAAGATAGCAAGACACCTAGCTTTTAGATTTGTCACTCCACCAATTACAGAAGTAGTCAGAAGCTAAGTTTAGTTAAATAGTTGAGGTACGGAAGTCCCTAATCAAGAGCATAAAACTCTAGAAACCACATCCACGTAGTTGGAATTGCCTACGAACTAGGTTGTCACATCCCCGCTCAACGATGGCCAGGAGGCTAGTTTGTCGCGTTTAGGAGGCCTCGAAAGACCATGAACATGAATTTCAACTATGTGAGACAACAATTGATAATTTCATACTTAACCCATTTTGCATTGTAGCATTGCATGATTATCCCGCCTTAACTCTTAGTTTTATCTATATTGTTTTAGATTATTTTGTGACCATCTCTAGATTTAATTATAATTTATCAAAACTTCTATAATAAACTTATCTAACACTTGAAATTGATAATTGCCAAATTGATCTAGTCCCTGGTTCGACATTTCGCCTAAAAGTGGCCACTATATTACTTGTACGACCGCGTACACTTGCGTGTGAGTCGGAGCACACATGGTGTTGTGGGTTAATGTTTTCACAACGTTGGGTTAGACTCGTACAAGCCACTGATCTGACCAACCCTAGGAATTAGTTTGTGTCGGTTGACGCCATCGTGAGTCGATTAGGGTTGCTTAGGGTCCTTACTTGTGAAAATTAATTGTGAATGTTTGTGATTATGGTTATATGTTCTAATTAAGGCCTGGCCTTGTGGATACCTAACGCACTGCAGTGTTTCTAATGAGGGATTGAGCCTCTAAGGGGTGATCGACTCATGGGGTTGGAGGATGATGTCCTCCTCAGTGTCAAATAAAGACATGATTCGAAAGTGGTCCGACATTTCTAATCCTTCCTGTGATTACATTGCCTCCATGGGATTAAGCTTGCTAACCTAAATGAGATGTCCTGGGCAGTTGCCTGATTGATGATATATTTCACTTGTAGTTATCTTTGTATTGATTGGTGTGTTATATTATTGTTCGGAGCTCATATGTCCCGTATGTGGATTGCTAGGTTATCTTGTCGCTCTATGTTCTGCCAGTTGTCTATTATCTATAAACTCTGTCTTATAGTCACCTCTATATTTGATACACTCTGTGCATCGACGCCCCCAATGTGGGCAATCGTGATTCATGCCTGCAATTCCTAACTGTTAGGTTGATCGAGGTCCCCGAGGTTGATTGACTTCCGCACAAAGTGGTGTCCCAAATTGTTCTGAGATACCTTTTTGTGATTTGTGTAATATTAGGTAGGTTAGGCCTCCTGTCCCAATCAGTATAAACTTGTTAAACTCTTAGAGGCTCATAGACGGTACCTATTGGGCTGTAAATCTTGGAGTAGGTCATGTGAGTCCGTGGCGCTCTCTTTGTTGTATGTGGTCTGATGATCCATGGGAAGACAATACCTACTTGCCACGCTTACTTCTCATCACAAGATATTATTTTATGCTAAACCTCATCACTCCTGGGCCTTTGTTTTATATTTGGGCGCGCTGCATGCTCCTATCGAGGTGGCACCAGTACCCTCGCCATGCTTCTGTCAGACATACTTGGTATCGTAGTAGTTCATTTCCTAGGGAATTTATGAGCCGTGTCTAGTGTATTCTTATTTATATGTGTTTGTGCAGCGTACTGAGTAGGACAAGAGGCTATGAGGCATTTAGGATGGTTACTCATTTCTATTAATCGATCGTGCGCTAAGTCCGAAGGTGTAGGAGTCATTTCATTTTACATTTGTTAAATTTTCGCAGTGTGATGCCCGTAACTCCTGGGAACAACGGCCGATAGGCAAATGAGCACTGGAGCGTGTGAGAGTACCAAGAGGTATATCTCATAGAGACAGACCCATCTGAGGCCCAGGATGATGTCACCTACCACCAAGACCAAGACTCCCCACGCAGAGATGCCCCAAAGGACGGTCTTGAGAGCCGCAAACATCTCCCCAATTACGCATACAAATCGTGAGTTGAGGGTCAGGCAGCATGCAAATTTTTGCTGGCCGTAGTAGTAAGGGGACAAACAGAGGTTAGGGCACAACCAGGTGTAAGGTTTGGAGAACTTGTTGGGAGTTCCATGGACTCGATAGTTCATAGCTTTGAATCCTCTAGAGTTTTCCGGGACACAGTGTAAATGAGGGAACCATAAGACTGTGGATCATTTGTATCGCATCTTTTCGAGTTGGCGCATGCCACTCCTATCGAGGCTACAGAGTTGGCAGCATTTAGATTGCGCTAGGTAGCGGTGTTGTGGTATGAAGGTTGGGAGCACTCGAGGTCGATGCACCTCCTAAGCCAAGTGGGCTAATTTTTTTAATGCATTGTCTAGATCGCATTTGCCTGTAGAGGTTCGGGATGATAGGGTGGATCAGTTTTACGCTTGGAGCAGGAAAATATGAGCATGCTGGGAGTATGGACTTTAGTTTGATTCGCCGCCCGATATGCTCCTTCTTTTATTAGCACCACGTGCTGTGATACACGGTATGTAAATAGGTTGCTTCTAGAGTATGTGCAGCATTGGCATGGTTGCTATGCAGGTGGGTGCAAGCATAGCACATATACAGGCATCAACACGGAGTTTGGAGGATGCAAATTTAAAGCGGCTAGAACGGGAGAGAGCCAGAGGGAGCAACAAAAGAGAACGAGGCTTGCGTATTTCCAAAGTAGACTGGGCGAGGTGGATCTAAGCCAAGGTATCGTGGGGAGCCATCGATATTCAACACCAGCAGTATCAAGTATAGAAACCTAGTTATGGTACCCCAGTGGAGGCAGGATGCCAATAGTCTCGGTGGCTCCAATACCGTTTCAGTGCGAGGAGGCACGAGTAGGTGTAGAAGGGAGCCAATTATATATTTTACTTGTGGTGCGAGTCATGTTCATGGATTGTCCTATTCAAGGACAGAGTGGCATGGCATGACCGACCGGGTCTGTGGTAGGGTCATCTACACCAACAAAGCCGAGTGACCAAGGGCAAAAGGGGCCGAGGAAAGGCAGAGCTGCCATTGCCAGACATGCTTATCCTCATCCACGTATCTTCGCATTGATACAAGCGGATCACGAGTCTCCAACAGGCAACACGTCAGGTATATATATGGTATTACTGGTATTGTTTATGGTATACCCTATTCTATAAGTTCTAGTTACTTGTGTTATATCAAATTTCCAATCATGAATCGTGTGTTTTCCAACATTCGAGGTCGAATGTTTCTAAGGAGGAAGGATGTAACACCCATACATTAGATTAAGCAATAAATTTGTACTTTGAGATAGTACTAAGAGTACTTAATAGGCTATAAATAAAGTTTTATGAGGTATTTGAGTCACTATGATCTATTTAAGATTGGACATCGATCAAGTTGAAAAACAAAATTCAAGCAAAAGTTATCGCAAAATTTATTTCTTGAGATTTCTTAAAATTTAGGTTAAATGTCTAGAGTCTTTTCTCCCAATTATAAGGGAATAGGTATATGACCTATCAAATTAAATTTCTATGAGTCTATTTCATTAACCATTCTTCAATCCGACTTCGTAGTAGAGAGATATCTGATTTTCGTGAGTATCTCACAAGCGTATTACTCAAAAATAATCAAGGCGGAGATTATTTAATCCCCTTCTGACGGTTGTTGGTCATCAAAATTCATTTTCCAACAACATATTTCAGAAGAAACCTCTATCAAGTTCTCTCCATGATTTTCTTTGGGTTTTGCAACTAAGTCATAAACCAAGTGATTTTGTGCCTGGGGTTGGATTTTTTAGTAGATCGCTGAATTGTGTTTTCGGTAGTTTATATTTTCTGTGGTTTGTTTTGGTTGTAAGTTATT
Organism: Datura stramonium; assembly: GCA_018107945.1. Taxonomy (NCBI): domain Eukaryota; kingdom Viridiplantae; phylum Streptophyta; class Magnoliopsida; order Solanales; family Solanaceae; genus Datura; species Datura stramonium. The sequence goes on from JACEIK010000728.1 coordinate 235,964, forward strand.
GTTATTTGTTGGTTCTTAGTATCTTTAGGATGCTTAAGGAGTTTTTTATCTTGGTAGAATGTTATTTTAGATTTCCTACCACCGAATTCACAAAGAACAAGTCGGTAATTCTTTGTTTTGTGTTGTTTCTCTTGTTGTATCTTCTAGTAGCGTGTTGGTGGTTTATTTGCTTCTTTTTTAGGCAGTATCTGTGTACTTGTGGAGTGGAGTTTCATCTATCTTCTGGGTTCATTGACGTCCGAGGTATGGTAGGTCGTTTGTTCCCTTTTTTTAGGCATGATTTCGAGACTCGTTAGTGTTATTGTCGTGGTGGGCTGTTTCATGAAGCCTTGAATTTGTATAGGTGTACCTTGGTTGAGATACTGGCTGTGTGGTGCTGTGGTCAAATGTTGTCACAAGGTTGGGTTAGACTCGTGTGCCGCAGAGGGCATGTCGCCGATTCAGCAACCCTTAGAATTAGTTTGTGTTGGTTGACGCCATCGTAGTCGATTAGGGACTGTTTAGGGTCCTTACTTTTGAAAATTGATTGTGAATGTTTGTGATTATAGTTGTGTGTTCTAATTGAGGCCTTGGGGCTTGTGGATACCCAACGCACGAGAGTACCGATAGGTTGAGCCCAAGCGGTTGATCTTCCTATAGGGTTGAGGATGATCTCTTCGTAGTGTCAAAATCAAGACATGATTTGGAGAGTGGTCCGACATGTTGAGCCTCCTGGGATTGCGTTGGTTCTCCTGCATGGGTTGAGCTACTAACCGCATGCCCGAGAGATGAACCGGCGTGCCCGATTGATGATATATTTCACTTGTGCTGCCTTTGTATTGATCGGGTGGTGTTATATTGTTGTTTGGAGCTTCCTATATGTCCTGTATGTGGATTGCTAGGTTAAGGTTGTCGCCCATGTTCCGCCGCTTGTATATATTATCTCTAAGCTCCTATCTTATAGTCACCTCTCATATTTTATACATTGTGTACCGACGCCCTAGCTGGGCATTGCATTCATGCCCAGCTCCTAACCGTTAGGCTGGATCGGGAGGTCCTCGAGGCTGGAGTTGAGTTCCGTGACAGGTGTGGTAAGCTCCATCTTGTTCCTGAAGATTAATTTTTGTGATTTTGTGTACATATTAGGTAGGTTAGGGCCCCGTCCCAATCAGTATAAACTTGTTAAACCTTTATAGGCTCAGACTCGCACTCCGTTGGGTCAAACTGGTAGTAGGTCACGTGAGTCCTTGTGTATGCCTTTGCTGTATGTTGTCTTGACGAGCCTAGTAGCATAAATACCTATTTGCCACGTTTCTTACTAATGTCGGCAGATATTATTTTATGTTAAACCTCACTTCGCCTGGCCTTTATTTTATATTTGGGCGTCTCGTATGCTCCTATCACGGGTGGCACCAGCCACCACGCCTCGGCTGGGGTATGACATCCACCTCCCTACCATCTACTATTGATTACAACACTTTTCTAGAGGATAGGCACGTCGACCCTGCCAAGGGAGGACTTATTCATCGATGCTCTCCGGTGATAGATATCACCAGGATGCGAGACGACACTATGGTAATCTCGCTGCGAGCCGCCCGCCTCTATACTCATCTAGTGGGCCTACTATTGAGGGTTAGGGTATCCAGTATGAGAATCCCACATCACAGCCCACCGGCAGTCGACCTAGAAACAAATAGGAAGAGATCTACACTAATGCACCCATGTCACCGCATAACCGAGGCCAATACTCGCCTTCCAGAGATTCATTGACCGGTCTCGGCCTCGAGACTCGAGAGAGACAGCCGGGCACTAAGCCAGCTCATTGAGGATTTTCTAGCCTTCGTGGCTATTATAGTTAAGCGACCTTCAAATTTCGCCTCGTGGACAATCGGCCGAGCTCTCATAAGCCCTTGAGCCCATGCTTAGAGGCCATGGATGCTGGGGACTGAGCTAGCTTTAGAGTGAGGTTCTAGTTTATCATATATTAAGCCTCCGAGCCATCTAGTAGAACTAGAGTTTTCGTCCTGGGACTGCAAATGCATGGAAGCACTCGAGGAGGTCCGATATCGTCAGGACCGCATGCGTACCCCATTGCCGCATCATGGATTTAATTCCCCGTGGCGGTGCCGCCCAGATCGATCCCAGTCTGACCACCATCGGGCCCCAGCCATCAGTGGTTACACCACGTAGAAGATTTCCTTGCTCGTGGATCAAGCCCGTGATAGTTGTTCCTACCCCTTCCATTAGATAAGGCGGGAAAGGGTCCAACATAGAGGAACCAAAGACGTTCAGCTATTCCTCTATCGTAGGAGGAGGTCCTCAAAAGGGTGATAAAGATTTCACAAGTTGAGACCGAAGGCCACGCGCATGATCTAGAGTCCACACAGTACCACCTCAGGATGCCATTAAGTAGCATAATCTGAGCACTACAAGAAGCTTTTTCCACTCTTACCATTTCACTTATTTTGTCTCGCGCATTAAGAGCACTCTGCACTGGTTTTCAAGGTGGGGGTAGATATTTTGCTTGTATGATGATATTTACTTATATGGTGCTTGATTGATGTGAAAACTATAATTTGTATTATATTATGTTGTTGATTGAGTTATTAATATATGTGATAATGATCTCGCGTTAGTCCTTTTCTCATCACTTTCATAGTATAGATTCTTTTCTTCATAGTTAGCTTCTTTTTTATTTTATAATATAGAGTCCTCCTTGATTTTCTAAATATGGTTCTTTCCTGAGGTTACTTTTGTTGAATCTACACAATGATGAGCTATGTCGTAGTGTGCTAACCTGGATGATGGGATTAATCGTGACATTCTTAAGGGTGCCAACCTTTCTTGTCGAGTCATCTTTGGTTGAATAAATTATTTTTGAATTATGTGGTGGTGAAAATTGAGTTATTTACATGCTTGTGCGTACCTTTGAAAATAATACCCCCCTCCCCTCAAAATTTTTATTATAGTTGTTCGTATATTGAGTTGTATACTCCATTTGTGGCATGAAAATATTGATAGTGTGTCCCTAGTTGAGAGTGATGTGTTTAGTCATTTTTACATTCATGTGCCAACGTATAAAAAGTAATATTGTTTGTTCACTTGATTTGGCCACACTCTAGAACTTACCTTGCTACTTGTGCTCAAACATAGGATTGACTATGGGTTGTAAAGATGAACTTAGATCTTCTTTGTGTTTCACAAGTCACATGTGCCTAAAGAGACCTACCAAATGATGCATGTATCTCTAGTCTCCCTCTTTGAGCCTTTGACCTTTTTCTTAATCAACCGCAATAAAAGCCAAGACCAATTCCCTCGGTTGACCCTCTTTTGAACCCATCCTCCTTGACACTTTGAAAAGTGATGAAAAATAAGCAAAATGTATAAGTTGGGGCTGATAAGAAGGGAAAGAAAGAAATAGACCAAAATATGGATGTTTGATCATATCCCAAGGTGTAATTGAGCAATGAGCCAAAAAGAAAAAATAAAAGAGAAAATAGAAAAATAAAAATTTGAGCTTTACAAAAACACTTTGGGTGTGAAAAGTTGTCAAACAAGAGATGGGATGAAAGGAAGGGATCAAAAAGGTAAAAGGCTGTGGAAAAGTGATGAAGTATTCAAGGATGGTAAATGAGTCACAAAAGGCCATAATTGTATCCTACTAGCCCTTTGACCTTCATTACAAGCTTAGAAAATTTCTTATATGATCTCAACCTGAATATCCAAAAAGAATGGCACTTGAGTAAACAGGCATATGGTAGTTGCGACCTATCTTATGAAATTCTTGTGAGAGTTAAGTGCATTTCTCTTCTCTCTTGATCCTTTATGTGTCCTTGATTTCCAGGTGTTATCATTACTTCAAAAGAAAGGATACTTTTCTTGGTATAATTGTGAGGGCATGTGGACGTGAATAGTTGGTATGTTTTATCTAATCTAGGTGTGTGCATATTGATATGATGCCATAAGTGGAGATTGCATGTTACTTAACACTAAGTAGAAAACTAATTTTTGATTGACGGAGGGGTGGCTGGACTCGAAATGTATGTGTTTGTATCCATTGTTAACAAATCAATTCTAGTCATTGCAATTTGTGATTTCGGGATATTATTAGTTTAGTGTAGGGTAGTTTATCTTCGCTTTGCTTGAGGATAAGCAAATGCATTAAGTTAGGGGGTGTGCTGATATGGCGGAAACTAGGGACACATCTTTGCTTTATTTCATAGCATTTTATGTCTCTTTAGGAGTTAAATTAAGTGAAAACTAACTCATTATACCATGTTTTAGGAATCCAACAAAATGAAAATGAGAGGTGATAAAGCTCTGAAAGTTATCCAATGGACGAGACAGCACGTGATCGCCTATCTCATAGACGGTCCGAGCACCAAATTATCCAGTCCGGTACTAACGATTCCATAAAACCAACTTGAAAGAGTCCTCAAATGATGGTGAGCAAAGGAAAAATCGTCTTTCCAAAGACGATATGTCAATTAAAAAATGGACTCAGATTTATGCGTAACGAAATTGTAGCGACGTAGCCAAAGACGGATCATCATCTTTCTAGGAAGATGTCCACCAATCAAAGGAGGAAAGTCAGTTTACGTAAGCAAAATGTAAATGACGGACAAACACGCTCCCGTCCTTCCAATGGACGGTCCGGACTCCGCACACCTGACACCTCCAATATTAAATTATTTTAGGCTTTGAAGGACATAGTATAAATAGATTTTTCTTCTTTTTTCAGAGAGCTTTTCATTCATTATTTTCTCATGAGAGTAGAGATAGTTAGCTTTACTTTTCATTGTAGATCTTAGATTTTAGCTTGTAATTTGAAGATCTAAGTTCATCTATGGAAAAATCTTTTTATAATTTCAATTTTCATTAGTGAGAATGTCTAATTACTCTCGTTCTCTTCTTCATCTTGCTATGGGTAACTAAACCTGCATATAAGGTTGTGCACCTAATGGGTTATGAACCCTAATGATTTCACTTGATAAAATTGATTTTAGGTCTATGAACATTTAATTGATTTTTGCTTTGTAGTGTGTGATTGGTGATGTCATCCTATCCCGTCCAATTACCTTATGAAGCTTGAAAGAGCAAATTTAGGTTGGGTTAGCGTCAATCAACAATTGCTCAAGGCATAACCCTTGTTAAATGGATTCTCCTAGACATACATTAAATTCCAATTGGCAATAAGCAATTGGGTAGAAGGGAAGTTCGCCTAATTCTGAAAAAATTAAGTAGATTGACACCTATGGTGCTATTGAAAGATTCCTATGATCTGCCCAAGTCTTTACCGCATGTTCAATATAGCTCATTCTTAATCTATCCATATTGGGAGATTTAGGGATCGACCCATAATTGGGGTCACTTTTCTAGGATTTCCTTTATATTGATTATAACCTTAACAATTTGCATACAACACCGTAGTTAAATTTTCAATCATAATTCGAATAGACTCTAATCTTGCAATATCATATTGATTAGTATTAGATAGAGGGCTACATAGTCTCTATGTAATTTGACCCTAACTCCACATTGAGTTCTATATTTGGTTCGATCATTTACACTATCAAAATTTAAGAGTGAATTTGAATGACATCAGTAACACAAGGTGATCCATCTTTTCGTTGGGTCAATTTGGGTCACTGTATCTAACCCGTGAAGTGCCATAAAATATGTAGCTGCATTCTATCAATGAGAAAGGTGGTGTTGGTTTGTTATTCTAAATTAGAGCTGATAATTTCAGTTCACATTTTTAAAATCAGCTCATTTAACTCATATTTAATTAATTGGATCACTTATATAAATTGAGTACATATGGATTTTAATTTATGTTTAATCCATAAAAATATGAATAAATGTGAGTAAAATAATAATCCTAAGAAGATAACAACATGAGATCTAACAGTTCTAGGAGTAATTTCCTCTTCTTTCCTTGTCAAAAAAGAATAGCAAACTAATTTATTGAAAAGGAAGATCAAAATTAAACTTCTATTTCCTCTGTTTCCAATATTCGTCCTACTTTTTTTCAGTTATTTAAAATAATGTTACCTTTTTAGTTTTTGTACTATGAAAAGAAATTGTAAAAATTTTATGGAGCGTCTTATTTTGATCACTTCGTTTTAATTAGCACACACCTTTTATTTTATTTTGCACCCAATATTCGGATAGGTAGGTTTCAGGAGAAAGAGCATGCTTCTTTTTCTTTCTTTTGCTTTGGCTTCCGCATGCATACATGACTGGAATTTTGATCAATTTTATTATGTATCTCGAATATGTATAATTAAGTGCATACATGCATGATAAATTTAAAGGGGTATTAAATGGGTTTGTCAGATCTTTTATTATTTTGATAAATTAAAGATTGATATTTTTTTATGACATGAAACTTATGTTTTAAATTTGAGTTTATTTGGAGTAAATTTGAAATTTAAAGAATAATTTATTTTTTTGCAACAAAATTTAGACGTTGCAAGACTGAAATTTTAGCTAATTCTTAACACGCTAAGGTTTACCATATACGACAAGTCAGTAGCATAAAGAAAACTTAAATGGGTGTTAAATTGGTTAGATTTGTTGTTGTTTTGATAAATTGTGATTGATATTTGTTCTTTGTGATACGTAGAACTTATGTTTCAAATGTGAGCTTATTTGAAGTAGTTTTTGTGTTGAAATTTAAAGAACAAAATTATTATATTTTGGCAAAAATTTCAGAAGCACAATAACCGAAATTTTAACACTTAACACGTAGCCACATGGCGACCAAAACCCGCTATTGAAAAAATTTAAAGAGTGGTAAATGAATTTGTTAGATTTGTTGTTATTTCGCTGAATTGATGATTGAAATTATTCTTTATGATAATGGAAATTATGTTTCAAATTCGAGTTTTTCCCCGAGTAGGTTTGGTTATTGAAATTGAAGATAAATTTTTTTTTTTTTTTTTTTGGCAAACCAAATTTAGACAAACATAACTGATTTTTAAGACAATTTTTTCATATACTTCAGTCATATATGACTGAAATCGGACACAAATATTCAACCTCAGCCGAATACGTTTAAATTATTCCCAGAGCAGGAAAATTTGTAAAATTAATTTTAAAACAGGTACAAGTTAAATAGTGACCCCAAAATGGGTATTTGCGCACTACGGCCTAAAAACTTTTGTTTATTAAAGCTAAGTTCAATAAATTCAGTCAAAGGTTTAAAGATTTTGGCTTTAGGAAAATTAAAGTGAGTTAGAATCATTTTATTTAATTCACTTTAGCTATATTTATATGAATGAATTGCAATTCAATCTATTTTTCATCCGTCCAAATTCGATTTAATCCGCGTATTTGCCACTACCGCTCTAGATCTAGTCCTCTTCTTTTTAAACTCTTTCTCTTGTTCCGCTTTCCTTTCTTGGGCAGTTGGATATTAGGCTCACTTGTTCGCACCAGTATAGCAAACAGGCATTTTTAATTTTTTTCAAAAAGACATAATTAGATGGAAAATATTTTGTACGTGAATAGAAATCGATTCCAAAGAGTTAAAATATTCCATAGCTTATGTATCATACTATAATTTGAATTATTATGAATCGTTATTTTTTTTCCCATAGCTTAGGTAATTGGACAATTTCTTCTTGTCAGTAAATTTTGAGTTCCTTTTTCTTTTTCTAATGGAAGAATGTTATATCATTTTTATACAATAATTTTGAGAAATTTTTATTGGAAACTATTGTGTGTCTAAATTGAATCTTGAAGAAAAAGTAATTGAGAAATATAGCTTGATGAAAGGAAGGAGCAGATGCTTTGTTATTTTTGACCACAAATTAGATCCGACCAAATCTTCTTCTTGTTCTGCAACTACTCCTAAAGATTGAATATTGCATTACCCATTTGCCAGCAGGAAAACGAGTATAAGTCGAGCTTCTAAATTTTGAGACATTTTGAACATACTAAATCATGATAGGTACATGCATAGGAGATTTTAAGAATATAGGGAAATATTTTGTGGTTCACTTGAGGCAAAATTTTGTTCTGAAAAAGTCGACATGTTCCACCATTTCCTCAAAGACCAAAATCAAAACGTTTGCACCGGCTATCTACAAACAAACTCAGATTACTGATAGGTTGGAGGATTTGGTGACACAAGTTTCTATACTCATTGATCATACATGTGTGAATGTCTATGTTAATGTTTCCACTGTCAGATTGGTCTCAATGAGTATACTCATTGATCATACACGTCAGATTGCTGTTTCTATACTCATTGATCATACATGTCAATGTCTATGAGCAAAGTTTAAATGTCTATTACCAAAGTTTCCACTGTCAGATTGTTTTTCACTGTCAAATTTTCACTTAGGATACAGAATGTCGTAATGTCCTGGGCGATACAGCAAGGTGATAGATGGATTTTCAGGCTTGGAAACACCACTATTCCCAACCTCGCCCGTAGTAGGAATAAAGTCGTGGTGATTTACATTGATGCTGTTGTTCTCACACAGCTTCGATCAAGATATACAACACGGATTGGTACACCCAATGCATCTGATAGGGCTATAATTTGCACATGATCACTCTCTCTTCAACGCGGCTCCACTGCTGACTTGCAAAACTCGTATTTTCAAAAAGAAGGTGGAGGGTTAACACCTGGATTCTAACAGCAGGGGAACACCAAAAAGCTACCCGTTTAACAATACAGGTTGCAAGGAAGTACTTGTACAAGTTAAGTGTATTTAGTGGACGTTATGGTTAAAGTTAGACAGTTACAAGCATAGGTTAATTGGTACAAGGTACAAGAATAAGTCTCAAAAATTTAAAAGGTTTTAAAACAAACCTGCTCCACTGACCTAATTTGTTAGGTCCTAGAATAAATGGCTCGAAAAATCAGAGCGCTTCCTTATTTCACCTGATGTCACAAATCTGAAGAAATATAACAACTAAAACAGCAGACATCATCAGGTCACACACAGAGAAGAATAAAGCACTTTATAATCTGAGTTAATTTCTCTCATGATCGTAAGAGTTCACTCGTAAAAGTTACTTTTCTTTCTTTTTATAACTCAAAGTCACCAACTATTGATATTTCACTCACAAAGTCATTCAACCAATTAGGTAATTTTTTCATTTTATTTGAGCAACAAGTAGCATCATTTACAAAAATACTGCTTATAAAATAATGCATACGGACAAGGCATGAATACAAAAGGAAAGAATTTAGGAGAGAATGAGGATAAAATAAAAGGATATATGTTGGACCCATATAGTTTAGCCGGTTGGACCAAGTGGGGGCGCTCAATAAAATGGTTAAAATGGGTAGCTTTTTATTCTTATAAATTTGTCTTGAAATAAGATTTTCATATCAATCACCTAATTGGTTGAGTGACTTAGTCAGTGAAATATCAATAGTTAAGTGACTTTTCAATTATAAAAGAAAGAAAAGTGACTTTCTGAGTGAACTACCCTTAGTTGAGTGACCATCTGAAAAATTAACTCTTATAATCTCATATTTACAAAGGGTCGCCAATCGCCGCACCATAGCGTCAGAAATTGACGGGTCACGAATTCTGACAGGAGTTCATCATGGCTGCAATAAACAAACCAAGTTTACTCCTTGAGTACTGATTCCAGTTCTCCAGTGGAAGCATTACAATATTGCCCAGTTAAATGGAAATTCAAAGTTGAAAATGTAAAACTCAAACCTTATGGAATCTTCGCTACCTTGAAGAACACTATCAAGTTGCTCGAGGAATAACTATTAGTTCAAAAAGATGAAACAGCCTCAGGGTGAGAAATTTCATAATCAAATGAATGAAATGATACAAGATACCGATGTAGGCAATGCAGGATGAGAAGGTAACAAGCAAAGATTTACCAAGCTATGCAGAATACAACATATCTGAGTGATGATAAGGTTGATAGTTATCAAAAGAGTTGACATAATATAAGCTCTAACAACAAAATGTATTTGACCAACATATCATCAATATCAGGTCTTCCTTCTAAATTCACTTCCCACTCAAATTACACAGGCAGAGTGATTGAGGTGCGGTATGGTGCAAAAATTTTTATTTTCTTCACACAACAAAATAAAGGCATGACAGTACTGTACTCCAAAAAAAAATGTTATTTATTCAAGAGAGATTGCAACTCCTAGTGATGCAGCTTCCCAGGATTTTGTTTTAAAATTAGATACTGAATACTACTAATTACTATTATGGTAGAACTTGAGAAAGAAAAGTTTCTTGTATTTCAATCTGTCTTACGCCCCATGACGAGGGATATTTATACAAGTGAATCCTAACTAATTAAGTGGAAGATGATCAATTACAATTAAAAATATTGTATTCCTATAATTACGCTTAGAAAAGGAAAAACAGTCTCCTAAAATCATGTTAATTAATCAACACAATCAACAGTTCGTTTCATAATTATTAAAGAACATTGAACAAGTAATCTCTTTGAAAATTCGGTTGATTAAAACAGCAGATCTTAACTAATATTGCAGCATATGTTGCTTGAAACGGTGAAGAATTTAATCAGCAAGTTTTGCTATATTTCATGTTCAGTTGATGGGTACATCATTTAAAAACTTAGACACAATTAAACATACCAGGTGCACTAGAAAAATAGATTGAAAACTCTTATTCAATGCATCAAGATATCGCTTATGCAAAATGCACCTAACATGAAAACAAGTAATTGCAAATATCAAAATAGAAAGACAAGGTACCGCAAAAAAGTCTTCAAAGGTGAATTCTGCGTAGCCCAAACTTGAAGTGTCTTCTGCATTCCTCAACATTAGCTAATGCGATGAACTTCATTTTGATCTGTGATTCCAGAATGTGCTCCTTTAGTTGAAATACATGATCTCTTAGTAACTAAAGATGCCAAAAATCAAAGTCCATGCTAGAGGACCACATATTTATTACAAAGTAACATGCAGAATAAGAAATTAAGCATACAAGGTAGCCAAACATGAAACTGCGGAAAGCACCCATCTCCACGTGTTCTTCTAATGGCAGCATATTGTTCACTCAGCACCTGCAGCAGTAGTTACATCAATTACTGAGCAATGTAGAACAATCACCTAAAAACATAAACATAATGTTCAAACCTTTATTTTCTTCAGCAAAATTGAATTTCCCAGATGGTATTCAGCTTCACGAAGATAAAGGTTCCTGCAGTTATCACCCCCGTTGAAATACTCTAATTAATCAATGTATTCACTGAAGCTAAAGTAATTACAGAAAAACTTCAAACAATTTTTGTATCTTTAATTCTTTACAATATTTTATATGATAGTGAACATTCCCAATGTTCTAGAAACCACAAGTTTTATAAGATATACACACAAGCACTACATAAAATGCAGAAGAAATGGTAAACCAAAGAGAAACCGCGGAATGACCTATGAGCGAGGCATAAAGATGAAAAATGTCCTGTAATTAGCTTGTGAGAGGGTTCACAGCATGCAGACCCTTGCTGGCAACACAGTCAGTTAGGACAAGTGAGAATGGTGAATAAGGCGAAAACTCGAACTACGTACATACATGCTTTTGAAAAAGTGTAAGGCCGGCTGACATATAAAAACTGGTGCTACTGTGCTACACCTCCTGATTTGACAGGAATACTACCGAGCAATGTTTTAAAAGGCGGGGGGCGCAAGGCGGGGAATTTTACGCAGCACGAGGCGAGCATAAGACTCAAAACACTGTGCAGAAGTCTCATAGATCTATGGGGGATGTAACTCTCATTTATCTATAATTTTATTACTAAGAAATCTCGTGTATCTTCAATTTTATAATTTTATTACTAAAAAATAAGTAAAAGTAAAGTTGTACTAAAATTCTGCATATAAATTCAAATAAATCACCAATTATATAGAAAGAATTATTATAATTATTATTTGACAACACACAAAAGATAATAGTCGAGATAATATTTAAAATGAAATCATCATCTGCTTCATCATCGATCTCCACATCTACTAGTCTTTCTTACCCTCAACTATTTGTACTGATTTTTGTTTATATATTTCAGAGGGGGGGTAAAAAGTGTGAGAGTAATGACAAAAATGGATAAAGTTGCCTCAAGAATCTCTATCCTCTTAATTTCAGGCATAATCATCTAAAATATTATTAATAACAGTATTATTTTCTATGAGGATTGCTTTATTTATTTTGTTTTTTAGAAAAACTTACTACAATATGAAAACATGTTAACGTAAAGTATAAATATTATTAAGCCAATAATAAAAAACATCTATAGAAAAATACTTATAAAACAACAAAATCCAATTTTCATGCTCGAGGTGTACACTTTTACGCCTGGGCTAACGCTTTTGAGCCCAGAGCTTATGCCTCAAATTTAGGGCATACCTCATATGGACTCTACGCCTTTTATTTGCGCCCTGAAACGTTTTTGTTATGCCCCAACCCGGGACTCGCCCAAGAAATTTCTTTGAGAACACTGCTACCGAGAATGGCATGGATCGGTAGGAAATACCATTTTGACACAATATGATGTGCGGGGTCATCGTATTAGCAAGTATTTCATTGTCGAGAAGCACCAAAACATTAGGAGCACAAAAAACTCCACATGGATAAAAAAATAGCAAAAGCTTCCCAACCTACTAGATCCTTCACCTTCTATGATTGCTCAAATTATCCATACATTGCAGTGCAGAGGTGAATCTTGAGAAAATCAAGCAAAATATATCAGTCTAGGAATATGTTGTACCCCTTTATTTACTTGAAAAGTCATGCCTTTTTTTGGTTTCCAGAACAAAAGAAAACTAATTGAAACAAAACACTTCAGAGAATCATGTAGAGTATAATCAGCATAAATTATGTCAAAAATATTTCCTTGACAAACCTTTATCTCAGATATATAATTAACTCACCAAAAGAAGAAGAAGAAGAAGAAATTCCTTCAGAACTAACCTAGCATCCAGTCAAAACAAAACTAACTCATTCCTACTGGCCTAAGCACAAACCTTCTAATTATATACAGCACATAAAAGAGCAGGAATCACGCTAATTTTGATTACAGAACACTAACATGTTGAGCAGGGAACTGAGATACCAAGAGCTGTGGTTTTAAATCAAATTAGTACCCTGAATATAAGCAACATAAATAATCAGAATCAAATAATTAATGCTTCCAAGACAGGATGACACTTGCCTTATCACCAACAAATTGAATTTTTACAGCTTGCTCAGCCTGTATGGCAGAGTGCTGTTGCATGATATCATCATCCTTGTATTTTTTCCAATCATCAATTTCAGATGTTTGAACAGATGTTAATGTTTCTTTTTCTACATCAGCCACATCCCCTTCCTGATCCTGCATATCTTTTTTCTTCTGATGGTCAGATCCGATATCTTTCCTGCTCAAGGACACCAATTACATTTGTGAATTGCACAAAATATCAGAGTAGCCTAGTTGATTTTATATACAAATAACCAGATAAGAAAACAAATCATTGACCATTGGGAAAGAATCAGTATACCAAATATCGACTCCTTCTGCATTTAAAATATGCAGCGGTCAATTATTTTTGCCAAAAATTAAAATAGCAGCCAATTAAAAAGGACTAGTATCAGCATGGTTACAGGCCTTTGACAATTTAAATATCTCATTACGAAACCCCATCTTGACAATTGCGGAAAAAATAAATATTACCAAAACATGGTACCCTAGAATCTACATGTTAAATGTATTAAGAGCCTGTTTGGATGGGCTTATGACATAGCTTATAAGCCAAAAGCCATAAGTTAGAATCCTAACTTATGGCTTTTGGCTTATAGGCTATAAGTTAGAAATCTGGCTTTTGGCTTATTTTTGTTATTTGGTTTGGAAACAAATGCTTAAAAGCACTTTTTTAGTTTATCCAAACACTATAAAAGTGCTTAAAAGCTATTTTGGCTTTAAAACACTTAAAATAAGCTAATGCAAACAGGCTCTAACAAGAAAACCAGATTCCTTCATAATTCAGTGCAGTCAGAGGTGGAAATAATTGGAAATAACAAAAGAAGAAATAGATGAATATCCTAAATCTCATAATTATCTTCAAGAGACTAAATATGTTGAGCAAAATATTGTGAAGAGCTTCTAATGTATTAAATCACAATTGAAAGAGTCTCTCCTGGCAGATAAGGATCTTGGAACAAGTAAATCAAAGAAAGTGTAGCTGTAAACTAGAAAAAAGAAAAAAGGTGCAACTGGAATGGCCAGAGCCTTATTTGTAGTCTTGTAACACATAAATTAAAATATATCTTTCACGGTGAAGATGAAAAGTACATGCAATCAGGAAAGTCTCCTGCAAAACATGGCAACAGCAACCATACCAGTTTATATCCATCAATCCAACCATGAAAAAAGTTTTAGCTAAAATAATACCTCTAAATGACCATATTAAGAAAAAACAGTGTAGCACAAAAGCATGTGGCCTAGTGGTCAATGAAGTAGGTTGAGAATCATGAGATCTCAAATACAAATCCTAGTAGAGGCAAAAAAACTAGGTAATTTCTTCTCAATTTGTTCAAACCTTAGTGGACAGAGTTATCCAGTATAAGTGCTAGTGGAAGGAAAGAGGTGGGAGGTGGCAAGTACCCCATGAAATTAGTCGAAGTGTACTCAACCTGGCTCAGACACCACGGTTATCAAAAAAACATTTGTGTATTAGGTTGTTATCTCTTTCCTAGCGCAAGATAGCACTACTACTCTGCACACTTGCTGGAAAATGGCGAGAGGACGGACTAAAGAGACCAGCAATACATACGTATAGGACAGGGGAAGCTCGGGAAGTCAAGGTGGGAAACAAATTGGTGTTGTTCAGAAAAGGTCAACTTCCCTCTCCTGGCAATAGAACAATACCGACAAATGGCAATGGAACAGTGTCGGCACCCCTGCTCGAGGATGGAGTTTTGATGGTGGTTCGAATGGAGGACTTTCCAGCTTTTGGGGATGGACAAAGGCGCAACGGAGCCTAGTAGATCTGAGAAACTAGAGATGGTTGAACCGGAGAAGATGATTTTCCCAACTACATGTGCTATAAGACCTCAGACTACTTGATTGTGCTCTGAGACCTCCAATTCGACAAAGGAAGGACCTACGACTGTGGAAAGAGATCCAGACATAGGACAATAACGGGCTTCACTCTTCAACTGGTCCAAAATGGCAGAAAAAGGGAAACTCCTTCAATATGTGGACCTTGTGAGTGTGGATGGTGAAAGAGTGGCATAAATCCAGCAGGAGGAAATTGATGAGAACACTAAGAAATGTAAACACTCAATTATGTTGTATGTGGGGGCAAATTCACCCTCCATTGGTGCAATTGACAGATTCATAGCCTCAACGTGGAACTTTACGACCAAGCCAAATTTTACTACCATAACATGGGTGACTTCCTGATTTTTTTTATTTATAAGCATGGAGAATAAGGATGATATTCTCAGTTTTGGTCAGTACACTCTCAACAGTAGACCCATAATAACCAGAGTCTGGTCCAAGATTTCTACTTCAATAATGAATTACTAAGAACTATTCCATCATGGGTTGAACTACCAAACTTTTCCTTGAATTGTTAGGGTACTATTACATAGAGTAGGATAGGCAGTGTTAGGCTGTCCCTATATGCTGATGTTTGTACTATTGAAATTGAAAGGATCTCATATGAAAGAATCCTTGTGGAAATGGACATTACAAGGGATTTTCCAATGCATGTCAAAGTGCACTATCCTGGTGAAAGAATATTTTATCAAACTATTGAATATGACTGGAAACCTGTATGGTACTCCAAGTGTCTGATGATAGGCCACAAATGTAGGACTGCAAAAATGAAACTCAAGCTCTAGCCAAAGAAGATCAGGGGCAAAAGCAGAAGACAAAGGGCAAGGTAACAACAACATGGCAGCCTAAACATGGAAACCCGGACGGATGAAGTGGCATCGCTAGCTAAAGGGTTCAATAGGCCCATTCTTCTGGTACATCCAATGCCACAACACCTTCAGGGCTGGGACAAAATGATGCACAAGGTGGAGGTTGGAAAAACCTAAGGGCACAACACCAGCTAGGACTAAAGCAAACAATGAGAACGTAAAGTTACAAACACATCCACGCACTTGTGGACCAACTGCAAAGAACCAATAAAGCATATAGATGTAGCTCAGAGTAGTAGAGGAGTTGGTAGAGGAAATTCACCACCCTTACAATCCAAATGAGCTTAATAGCTTGGAATGTAAGAGGCTTGAATAAAGTGTATAAACAAAAAAACTTCAAAAAATATCTACAGGAGAATAAGGTGGAGGGGTTTAGCAGTGGAAGAATATAAAGTCAAGCAACATGTGGCACAGAGTATAGTTCCAAAGTTTAATCCATCCTGGAAGTGGGCACATAACTACCAATGTACTGACAAGGGGAGGATATGGCTGTTGTGGAATCCAAATGCTGCTGACATAACAATTACACACACTCGTGAGCAATTTTTGAATGGGAAGGTGACACTGGCAAATGTTAACATGGAGTTCCAATTCACAACAGTCTATGGACAACATACTTTATAGGACATGATGCATTATGGGAGAGCTTGAGTTAGATTGCAAATAATATGATGGAACCATGGGTGATTTCAGTACAGTATTAAAGGTGGAGGATAGGTGTAATGACATTCAAATACAAGAAGCTGAGATTAGGGATTTTGATAACTTCCTCTAAAGCACAGGTTTGTTGGAGATGAAGACTATAAGGAGGGATTTACATAGACTAGTAACCATGACAGTAGGATTGACGGAACTTTAATGAACTCTACTTGGATCAACAAGTGGACACATCTGGAGACAGTGGTGCTTGATCTTACACTTTCAGACCACTCACCCCTATGCATTGACATAAAAGAACCTACTCTGAAGATTATCAAGCCATTTAAATTCTTTAACTACTTAGCAGATCATCCAGAATTCGTAAGGACAATTGAAGAAGTATGGGTAAGGGAACGCAGTGATGATCCAATGGAGAAAGTGTGGACTAAGTTGAGGCAAGTGAAAACAAAGCTCGAACAACTGAATAATAGGGAGATTGCCAATATCACTCACAAGGGCTCTCAAAGGGCAAAGTATTGGATAGATAAGAGGAACTAAGACTTATTTCACCTGTCACTAGATAGGAAATAGAAATGGCTCTCAAAGGAATAGATGATTAGAAGGCTGGTTTGGATGGGTTTAAAGCTTTATTCTATGAGAAGGCTTGGGCTATCATTGGTGAAGATATTACAAAGGTTGTCCTTCACTTCCCCTAATACAGAACTCTTAGCCGTCTAAATTGCACAGTGTTGACATTGATCCCAAAGGTACAACATCCTGCTGTTATTAAAGAATATAGACCTACCTCATGTTGTACGGTGGTCTATAAATTTATTTCAAAGATCTTTACTAATAGACTTAGCAAAATGTTGGACGATTTAGTTGATGCTAGTTAGGCTGCTTTCGCGGCGGGTAGGGTAATCTCAGATAACATAGTACGCAGTCATGAATTTATGAAGGGCAACAATAGAAAGAATGTGTCACCAAGGTGCATGCTGAAAAATAAATATCCAAAAAGTCTATGATTCAATAGAGTGGGTCAATATGGAGCAAATACTAATCAGAGACCAGTTGTTGAAGTGGATCATGTGTTGCTTGAAAAAGTTTCTTATTCTATCTTGATTAATGGAGTACCTACAATACCATTTGCTGCTAAAAAAGGACTAAGACAAGGTTACCCGTGTCACCCTACCTTTTTGTTTTGGAAAAGGAATACCTGAGTAGATTACTAAAGTAATTAGAGCAGCACTCGGGGTTTAAATACCATCCAAAGTGTGGTAGGATGAAAATTACAGAGTTGAGTTGTGTTGATGACTTACTTCTTTCGGTAGAGGAGATAGCAGGTCTATCCAAGCTATGTTCCAATGCTTCACTACCTTCCTAGTACATCCAGGCTACGTGCCAATTAAAGAAGAGCGATATCTATTTTGGAGGGGTGCCTATAACTGTCCAACAGCAGACTTTGGATGCAAGAGGATTGGTGAAAGGAGAATTGCCTATTAGATAAATGGGAGTCCCTATGAGCGCCAAAAGAATTCAATGCAACCTTTGTCGGAAAAAATGCTAGGAAGGATCAAGTCTTGGACAGCTAAAATGTTATCTTATGCTGGAAGACTACAACTAATCAAATCAATCATGTTTGCCATACAAATTTATTGGTAACAATTGTTCCTTTTTTTTAGATAAGGGTAACTGTGTATTCACAAAACTTCATCATGCAAAGAATGATGGATGATCATTTACAACCCACAGTTGGCAGTGCAGTATCACAAAAAAGTAGTCTATAGACTTCACATTTTTCCTATGAAATCAACTAACATTTCTATATCCCCATCATATCTTGTTTACACCATAAAAATAGAGGTTATTGCAATTCCTTTTGATTTTTTAAATATTGTTGCTTTAATCTTTAAAACATCTTGCATTTCTTTCCTTCCACAAAGTCCACCAAATGCAAACTGGAATCAACTTCTACCAATCATCCTCTGACCCTCTTCTCTCAATTCCTTTCCACTTGTTCCGCATCTCTATTATTCTTGGGCACTACCCAGCTCACCTAATATACAGAAGAACATATTCCGCAGATTTGCAGTTGTTTTACAGTGCAAAAATAAATCGCCATTAAACTCTGGTTCCTGGCCACACATAAAACACCTTGAAAAAATTTGTAAACCTCTTCTCTATAAAACTTCATAGGTTAAATATGCTCTTCTAATCACCATCCAAGCAAAACAAGAAACTGTAAGAGGAATTTTGATCTTCCAAATTAGCTTTCAGGGCCAAGTTTTTGTCTATGAATTGATTGATGTTTTTGTTTGAGTAACAAGACATTACTGTGAAGATTCCCATGCTATGTAGCTTCCATTATCAGGGCCAACGAGGAGACAGTGGCACTTCTTTGTAAACTCAGAGTGAACAGATTTGGGAAAGTGGCTTTTAGGCATGCTTCACCTATCCCGTGTTCATTATAGAAATTTGTTTTCATAATATCTCCTATTTTAAAAGAAATATTGGTGATGAACTAAGACTACAGCCTTGTGATGGTTTTCTACACACTACACCTAAAGGTTCCAACAACTTCCGCAGCTGTCTAGTGATTTAGGAGTCTATATTTCTCTGTGATGAACCTTTTCCATAGAGTCATTTCCTCTGCGCGAAATCTCCAAACAACTATTGCAATAGACAAATGTTATGCAAACTAAGCTTATTTATGCCCAATCCCCCTTGCTTTCTACTAAGAGTTAAAGCATTCCATTTCATTAGATTATAGCCTATGTTCTCCTCGTTTCCCTGACAGAGGAATGTCCTTCTCAATTGATTGATTTTCTTTTTAATGCTCTTAGATATGGGAACATGCTCATCATGCATATGAGAAGAGCATCAAGCACAAATTTATCAAGTGTCAATCTACCTCCCAGGGGCAAATACTGACTTTTCCATCTTGTTAGCTTCTTATCACATCTCTCAAACACTGCATTCCAGACCTCTAACTCCTTCCTTGCTTCCAGTGATATTCCCAGGTAGTTTCTAGGTTAGGAGGCTACTTGGCATCCTAGTTTCTCAGCCCAAATCTGCATATTCTCAAATCGGTTGACTGGGTACAAGAAACTCCTATGCAAGTTAACATGTAAACCAGATATGCCTTCAAAAATGGTAAGGATTGCCCTGAGGTATTTGATTTGTACCACCTCAGCTTCACAAAAAACCGGTAAATCATCTGCATAGAGAGATGTATAACTTCCCTAACATTGCCCTAGTTGGTCTGAGCACTAAAACCTTTCAGGCATCCATTTACATTTGCTTTCCCGATCATGTGGTTAACTCCTTTCATGGTTAGAATAAATAGAAAGGGTGATAAAGGATCACCCTAACTCAAGCCCCTCTGTGATTCGAAAAAACCTTCCATGCAGCCATTTATAATAAGTTTTACACTAGATATGCATAACCTTATTCAGTTAACCCATTTTCTGCCAAACCCCATGTCCCTTAGGATGTTTAGTAAGAAGGCTCAGTTGACATAATCATAGACCTTCTCAATGTCAAGTTTGCACAAATTTCTGGTTTTTTCTACTTCACCCTGGAGTCCACCAACTCACAAGCCAGTAAAGTTGCATCCATAATTTGACTACCTTTCAAAAAATTCATCTGGTACTCATCCAACAACTTCCCATAACAGTTTTCAGCCTTTCAGTAATAAGTTTGAATATTATTTTGTACACTCCTCATATTAAACTTATTGGCCTGAAATCTTTTAGCTCCTTTGCACCAGCTCTTTTGGGGATTAATGCTATAAAAGTAGCATTAAAGGATTTCTCAGAAACTTCCTTTTGATGAAAATTTTGGACAATCTGCATCAGATCTACTTTTAAAATTTTCCAGTAAACTTCAAAGAAACTTATAGTGAAACCATCTAGACCAGGAGTCTTGTCCCATCACATTAGTTGATGATATGTAGTACATTTGTTTATGTGAAAGGCCTTCGTAACCACTCTTGCTCCTCTTAAGTGACTTTTAGGAAATCCATAAGTTCATAAGAAAGCCTCCATGCTTCTGATTGGTATAGCCTTTTATAGAAAACTATCATGGCACCCTTGATCTCTTCAGGTTCCTGAATCTCCTCCCCACTAACCATCAATTTATCAATTGTGTTGTATCTTCTGTGAGTTGTTATCATTCCTTGGACGAATCTAGAGTTATTGTCAACCTGTTTTGTTCCACTGCCACCGTTTCTCTTATCATCATCTTATCCTCAGTTAGTTCTTTGCTATACTGTGCCAAGTCAATATTAGTAGGTTCCTCTAACAGGTTGTTCTTCTTAATTGTTAGCTCCCCAAAAGTAGTTCTGCTCCATTCATTGAGTTTCTATTTTAGCATTCTTAACTTGATGCTAGACACCCTTCTACCACAAAATCATTCCACCATCTATGTACCAGTTCATTAAAACCCTCCACCTTGAGCCACCACTTTTCAAACTTCAAACAAGATCTCTTCTAATCCTAATTTCCACACTCTAACAAAATAGGGCTATGCTCATATAACACTCTGGGTAGTATCCATTGTCTGATGTTTTTGAAAGCTTCCTCCCATTCCATGGAAAAGAGAAATCTATCCAGTTTGTTGCACTGAGATGATTGATACCCCTAAATCAAGTAAACTTCCCACCATTCAAGTGAGGATCATGTAGTTCCACATCCTCAATCCATCGTGAAAAATCAGACATCAACATTTGTAGTTCTATTACATCCCCTTCTCTTCCACGTATTTGTTGGTATTAAAATCACCACGTCCCTCACACAGTTCTCTAATTGTTGCAACTTCTTCCCAACACAGTAGTTTCTCACATCTGGTATGGGGGAATAAACACTAGTGAGATATCAAGTGGAGGAATTTTGTGCAGATACAAACTCATAAGTAATAGAATGTTTCCCTGTTTCGATCAAAGCACTAGCCCAAACTCTATTGTCCCAGATGATCAGTATTTCCCACTTCTACCCACAGCTTCAACGTAGCCACACTTCACCAATCTACAAGGCCATAATTGCTTGGCTATTTCTTCCATATCCTTATTTACCTTTTGTTTCTTGAAAGCAATATACATCCGCCTTCCACTTTTGTGGTAAACTCTTAATAAGATTCCTAGTATGTATCTTGTTAAGTCCACTTAAATTCCATGTAATTAGGTTCACATTCATTTGTAATTTAATGTAAGAACTCTATCTGCTTCTGACTCCTTAACTTCTTCATTAAGGTTGGACTCCAAGATTTTCTGTTCATTTTTCCCAATTTCCCTACTTTTAGGAGTTGCAACTACCTTCTCCTGAACATTTTTTCCAACATAGCTTTCCTTTCGTCTAGCTTCATGAGCAAAGCTAGTGTCTCCTCAAAACCTATGAAAGGTACCCCATATGTGTTGTTTAGTTCTAGAATATGAAAATTTATCCAATCCGATGCTTTTGTCTCAACTTCCTCTTGGCTATCAGGAATTTGCATAGCTACAAGTTCAACTTCATGAATTTGCAGCAATTGCATAGTCGTCTCTTTCGGTTGGGATTTGTAATCATCTGCTCCAGCTTCTTTTTCTTCTGGTTGCTTGTTATTGTCAATCTCTCTAACGGCTGGAGTATGACCCTTATTTGCATGTTTGGTGTCCCCCTTCATTGTAGCTTCAGTCGTACTTGCTTTGTTTCTAGATTACTCAGGAGAGGATTCTCAGTCCTTGTATTTTCCGAAGAACTTTGCTGCCAGTTGTCTTAATTCCTTCTGCCCTTCAAATATCTCCATAAGCTGCTCACGTGCTACCTCTTGTGCTCCAAAAAGATTATTTGGTACTGCTTTTGGGCTCTAGCCCTTAAGAATAAGAAGGATCCGACCCAATGAATTAAATAGATTCTGAGTAGACTCCCCACTTGCACCTGCTGCAACACGTTGCTCTAACCCTAATATTCTAAGAGTCGGCTTGTTAAAGTCGTCCTCCACCTCTCTACCCTTTGGGCTTAAACTCTAAGACTATTGGACACAAGGCTTTTGTCCATTGCCTTCTCCAGCAATAACTTTTGTTGGTAATGCAATCCAAATCTGCATAGAGTAAATGAGGTTGCCATTTTCTATTAACACCTCTTTCGATATACTACTTCCATCTCCTTAGAATTTTAATCCTCGCCCATTTGAGGTGATTACAAAGGTGCATTTCCTCTTTTGTTTCGATCCGTCCTCCACAGTGGTCTCCAATGGCATTGAAGATTTTTTGTGTCCAAAGATGTAGTGGTAGTCCTACAATCTTGGTGCATGTTGAACTAGGTATATCTTTCTTCTCTAATGAGCCTATCATTGGATTCCACCATTTTAGCCTGAGCAAAGAGTGATTCCAGTTCCAAACCCAACTATTACTTGTTACGTCATGATTCCTGATGCAAATTCAAATAGGAAAAGACAATTTCTCATCTCATAAATATTCAGACCATGTACTTGCTTCTAGAGGTTTTAGCCTATCTCCTGATTACTGACAGTGTTGGGCCTAACCTCAAAATTTCCCACCAAACTTCCCTTTAATCCTTCATTGTGAGAGTTCGAAATATCATTAATGCAGATGTTCTTCCCCTTCTTTAATGCTTGTTGTGCATTTATCCCATTCCCTTCTCTGTTTTGCCATTTAATGCTCTTGACTGCCTCATCATAAGGAATATTGCTATCTACTAGCCTGTTATTCTCCGTGTTGTTCTCCATGTTTTGGTTGGCAATAAATCTCCCCACTTTTTCAGAAATGAAGTCCCAACCTTATGTTAAATGTGAAGGATAATAACCGACCTCCTCGTACCCCTCATATCAATCAGGCTAATGAATCTACCCTATTTGTTGAAATTTCTAGCACAGAAGATCTCTGAAAAAACCTGCTTCTTCTTCCATCTTTTAACCATGTTTCCCTTTGTCTTCGAGGCCTCACGTAAAATCCAAACGATCCATTCCATCATTTTCTTGTTGAAGATGTTCTCATAATAGCATTTCTACTTCTTTCAGTTCATTCAAACCATTCTCCTATTGTTTCAGAGGTCAGCAAAATGTCAAAAGACTTGAAACCTACTGCAAAATAGATACAATCTTCTATTTCTCCTAACGTAAAGAAACAAGAAGAAGGTTGAAGGAAGTAAAGAAAAGAAAGGAAGGATGTTGATTTCAGTGATCTATGAAATCATACTATGATGATTTTTAGTATGTTAATAGGTCTAAATGATCAATAGGGCATATATCTTATGCACAAATAATCACAACACAGAATTGACAAGTAATATTCAACAATTAACAATCAAGTATTCCCACTTAGTTACCCCTAAATATTAATCATATTTATATCAAATGATAGCTATAATGTCTATGAAGAGGGCTTGTGTTTCTATCATGTAAGGGGTATGGAGGATGTCACAATTGTTCCTACTTCCCAAAAAGACTATTCAAGTGATAGAACAGATATGTAGAACCTTTTTATGGTCGGGGAAGGTGGAGATGTCAAAGAAGGTCTTGATAGCAGGGGAAAAACTTTGTTTACTAAGGGTGTGTTCTTATGGAGGAAAATTTTGTTTAATTTTTGGAAAATATTTTCTCTAGGAAAATAAATTGCTTAAAAATGAGGGAAAATGACTTCCCTAATGGAAGTAGGGAAAACATGTTCTACAATTGACATTCCACATCCTCACCCTCCAACATACCTACGA
>JACEIK010000728.1:268892-279596 GCA_018107945.1 Datura stramonium
AAATAAGACCACTTAAATTACAAATGTGGTACCCCATCATAAATGCTTAAACTCGAATCTAGCCTAACATTGCAAAAGTCATCAAACTCTCGTAAATGTGACATCTTCACCACAAATGCGGAACCACATGCACCAATCAACATTCTCAAATGCGGAACCACCTTCGGAATTGAGACACAAACTTCGCAAATGCCACTAAATTACTCAAATTATCACTTGAAATAAAATCATCACAATTGCAGTTGCACTAGTATGAATTAAAACCAGAAAATAACAACCAAAAATATGAAAATAACCCCTGAAACTCACACGAACCCCTCCAGAATGAAACCAAAATGTGCAAACCACTCCTGAAATGTGTTCTGAGACTATTGAAATACTCAAAACACCAATTTGAAGTCATGTTTGATAATTGTTGGCCATGGTCAAGTCAAATTCTTTAATTTAACTAATGGCCAATTCGAACACCTGAATCACTTTCGAGCCTCTCAAGACTATGCAATCTATACAACTAAGATATAAATCACCTTCTGAACCTAATGAAATCGTAAAAATGCAATTCCGAGCTCATTTACCATTTTTTTTGAATTTGATCAAACTTCTAGTTTCAAATTTCCAAACTTTAAATTTTCTTATCCGATACACATTCGGTTGCCTCGAAAGTTATGTCACACATCCCCGCAAGTCATAAAATCACATTTTAAGCCAACATGAAGGATATTTTAAGTCAAAGGGACCCTAATACTCATAACGAATGGACAGGTCGTTATGTCAGTCCACACTTAAACAAACATACATCTCAAACGGGAAAGAAAATATACCTAAGTTGTCTAAAAATTATGGATATTTGCTTTGCATGTCTGACTCGGTCTCCCAAGTAGCCTCTTCCATCGGACGATGCTTCTATTGCACCTTTACTGAAGTTATCTCCTTTGTCCTGACTTTAGAACTTACGTATCTAAAATTGCTACCGGCTCCTTCTCAAATGCCAAATTCTTGTCCAATTGCATTGAATCATATGAGTACTATCCAAATGATATTTCATCAACATCGAAACATGAATTAGTGGATGAATACCTGATAAATTTGGTGGCAAGTCCAACTCTTAAGCTGCCTCACCAATACATCGTAGAACCTCAAATGGAACAATAAACCTCGAGTTGAGTTTGCCCTTCTTTCCAAATCTCATCATACCCTTCATGGGAGAAATGTTTAGCAAAACTCAATCACCAACCATGAACTCTATAACACGAACCTTCTGATCCTCATAACTCTTTTGTCTACTTTAATATGTGAGAAGTCTCTCCTGGATCAACTTAACCTTACTAAGGAATTTCTTAATAAATTTGTACCCCAAGACCTAACTTCAAATAAATCAAACCAACCAATTAGAGAACAACATCTCCTACTATACAAAGCGTCGGATGGGACCATCTGAATGTTGTAATGGTTATTAGGATTGTAGGAAAATTACTTCAAAAGAAAGAACTAGTCTCAGCGACCACCAAAATCAATTACACTAACCCGCAACATATCCTCAAGGACCTGAATAGTCCTCTCAGACTGGCCTTCAATGTGTGGGTGAAATGCAATGCTAATCTCCACCTGTGTATCCAACTTCTTCTGCGTAGATATTCAGAAATAAGAATGAACTAAGTGCCCCAGTCTAAAATGATAGAAATAGGCACTTCATGCAAATGAAGTATCCCTCGAATATAGATCTTGGATAGCTTCTCTGAATTGTAAGTAGTCTGAACCAGTATGAAATGTGTTGATTTTCTCAGTTTGTCCTCAATGACCCAAATAACATCAAACCTCCCCAAGGTCTGTTGAAATCTAATGATGAAGTTCATAGCAATCCTCCCCCACTTTCACTTAGGTATATGCATTCTCTAAGTCATATCATCCAATTTTTTATGCTCATACTTCACTTGTTGACAATTCAAATACCAAGACACATGATCAACTATGTCCATCTTTATCCTACACTACCAATGATATTGTTTAAAATCATGATAGATCTTTATTAACCCTGGATGTATAGAATAACTTGAACTATGAGCCTCATCCATAAGCAACTTTGTCAAATCACCTATCTGTAGAACAAAAATGTGGAGCCTTAATCCTTAAACACTTTCATTGTTAAGAATTGCTTCCTTAGCATTTCCTTGCAATACCTTGTCTCGTATTATCCATAATTGCTCATCCTCAAACTTTTGAGCCATAATGTGCTCCAATAAAAGTGACTGAGCCTCCACACATGCTAGAACCTTGCCAGGTTCCAAATTATCAAGTCTCACAAAGGTGTTTAGGTACATCTCTATCCTACCCACAAATCAATCCCCTATGCAGGGTAGAGATTATGCTTTTCTTAATCTTATTGCATACCCTAGGCTCCCTCTCTCGAGTCACACCTATAGTTCTAAGATATGTCTTACTGGTAGCTAAGCAATAAAATAATCAAAACAAGATTAAGCAAACAACCACACGGGGCGTAGCACGATGATAGATACCTTAACAACTCAATTCAAATTCATACAACAAGAATAATGCATTTATAATAACCTTAGAATAAGGGTATTAGTCGCTCATGTTCATAATAATAATCATAGAATAGTATTAATCATACAAACTACTAAAAGAGATGTATGGAAATAAAAACCGAAAGATTTCATGGAATCAATGTTCTTTAAGTGCTAAAATTCTCCAAATACTGCCCAACCCCGTCTCAAACAACCTAAGGGTCTACTTATAGTGGTGGGAAAATATTGAGACAAACTTCTCCCAGTCAAAATCGGACTTAGCTAAAATTTGACTCAGACCATCCTTCACTGCATTGCGCTGATCATTGCAGCACAATGTTATGATTACTTTTGTGACTTAGCCATTTTTTGCATCACATTAAATCTTATATTTAATTATTCCTTAATTTTATCTTCAATTGGTGATTGCAAATATCAATCCAAGCCATATTACTCTAGTAACACTTGAAAAAGTTAATTAGGGTTTGAAAGAAATAATTAATAAAAACTCGAGGTGTTAACCCTCGTTTAGTGAATTTTATTGGGAATTAGGAAATTTGCTGGGCTGAAATAATCACATTTATTGCAACTTGTGTTAATTCAAAATAATAAACTAAGAAACATATTGCTTAAATTTTGGAAAATATTAATAGATACATCGAGATTATTTGTATATCAACTTGAATTTTCTATCAGTGTCTCGATTGAGAAATTTAGGTAAAGCAATCCACAATAGGGGCACAACCTTGGTTCATTAATATATATGTTTACATCAACGTTCAAAATATATTAACTTTTATAGTTTAAAATATCAAAACATTTCAACCAATATGATATAGATTATTAAGATAACCAATCAAGTATTCATTCAATCTAGTAACTTTTCAAGCCTATTCTCTATGGGATTCGACCCCAATATTGTTGGGTTACTATATTTGTATACAATTGTGTTACATCATCTTTAGGTCTAATTTTGATCATATCAAAGCTTTGCTCAACCACTTTCTCTTTTGGAGTTATTTGATCTCTGGAATGACTTCATGAGTAGGGGCCACCTTTTTAAGAAAAGACAGTGCTATGAATAGGATGTCTCTTTCTTATCTTGTGGCATATAATAGACCAAATTTGTTTTTAAGAAAGGACTTACAAATGATCATTGGAAAAGTAGGTAAAACGAACTTCATGCGAGTTCACAATGTTCGTTCATTACAAATTGAAGTACATTGGTTGTGTCAACATTAACTTTATGGATCAACCGAAAGCCTTTACATAATTGAGGAAATCTTATGTGATACATTTATACTATCATTTTTTCCAACTATTCTCGCCCTTTCCAGAATCCAGTGAAGCATTCCCTTTCCTTTAGGTCGAAATGATTGCGATGATTCTTGTTGACATTGTTGTATCTTTGGAATCTAGAGTTCATGATCCCTACCGACCTTTGATATTCGGCCATATTTGGGGTGTTAGAGTTTCAACCCCTGTGAGTCCCTAGTGTCCGAGCATTATTTTTGGGACTCTGGGGTTCCAGCTCATTTAGTCCCTTGTGTATGACTGTGCATCGGTTTCCTACCTTTTTGATTTATTAGGTAATGCCTTTTCTGATTGCATTCTTTTATGTATCTTTCGAGAGTCCCTGATCTCTTATTACATTTTTTGCCACCTCATTAAAAAAACTTACCAAAAAAAAAATCTAAGTGGGAAAAAAATGGACTAAGAAAAAGAATGCAACACGTTTCTAGAACTCAATTTTCCCGTAGTTACCTTTCTTTATTATGTTGAGCTGCTCCAAATAAGTTATATCCCAATTATTCTATAGTGTGAATTCACTGTTGTTTGTTGCACTAGTGATCATATGTAGATCTTACTTTGACTTCTTCCTCTGCGATGCCATGTAGATGCGACTTTATTTTAACCGGAAAAGACAATCAGTTGTAATCACGAAATTTTTGATCTTTTTCCCTTATTTTCCATGTCATGCCCCAAAATTAGAGAAGGACACAACTAGCTCTGATACCTCACTGACCAAAAAGTTGGCCATATGACATCTATAACTATAACACTCAGGCCAACTAGGTACTCTCACAGTCAGCTATAGCTTAGAAATGGACCGACTAGGTCTCAACATACACAACGTAAGATAAAATACCGATAAGGATGCAATAGAAACTTAAATAAGCTGCGGAAGGCCACCAAGGCCATATACTAAACTGAAACTCTACAACTATTAAACTAGTCCATAAAAGCCTCTAAGAGAGGAATAAACTGAATGCATGGGACAGGTCCCGGCATACCCTTACTATACAACACAAAAACTCAAAAGACAACAAGACCTCAGCTGCTGAAAGAATGGGAGCATACCAACTCTGTGCTGAAGAGCAACTCCTACCTCCTCTGACAGTTTGAACCTTAATCTGTACCTGCAGCACGATTGTAAGTCCCTAGGTGAAAGGATGTCAGTACGAAAAATATGTACTGGTATGTAGGGCTGAAAGTTGTAAACAGAATAACGCCAAAGATAAATGAACCAGCAAAAGGAACATAACAATCAACCTTAAACTCTAAAATCTATTAACATAACAATGGCCGATAACAATTGAACATAACTCAAGAGATAGGGTAGGGAGAGACAACTTGTAAATCTATAACCTGCTACCTACATGTAGACTCTGTGAATAAGCATAACTCAATACCCATTTGCAAACAATTCCGATACTTGGACTGAAGTTTATAAGAACCAACTCGGTGGGTACCTGATAATTAGACTAAGATTTCAATATAGCTATCGGATACTCAAACCATAATTTATAAGAGTTACCTGATACCCATACCAGGATTTACATGGCTTACTTGATACATGGACCAGGATTTTCATATAGTTCTACCTCACACTATCAGCCATCTGAGACTTGAACCATAGAGGGCATGCTCTGATACTTGGATCGGATAAAATGCAAAACAATCATAATAAGTGAAACTGATACTTGGATCGGCAAACTAGACAATGCAATGTAAATGACTCAGAAGATGGGTCCAACTCAGAGGACCGACTGAAAACATTACCCCTACCAACTAACAGGAGGGGATATAAGACTTAGCTTGACTCAGAAGCTTAAACATAAGCTTAAGCTTAAGACTTTAAGAAACTTAGAACTTGACTTATAGATTCTTGGAGTAAACTTTGGATACTCAGACCCAACTTTAACTACTCAGACTCCTCTTTTGAATACTTGGATCCAACTAAAATGCTTAGACTCAACTCAAGTTCAACTTGTAGTACTTGGACTCAACTCGAAGTATTTGGACTCGTCTTTAGAATATTCGGACTCATTTAGAGTTCTTGGAATAACTTAGGATACTTAGGTTCATTTAATATTCTTAAACATGCTTTAGAATATTGAGACTCAACTTTAGAGTGCTCGGACTCATCATTAGATACTTAGGATCAATCTCGCTTAACTTAGGATTCAGAAACTCGAAAACTTATCGCTTAGCTTAGGGGAGAGGAATCATGAAATATCCCCTTAGAATTAAGTACCTAAAAACATATACATAAGAGGGTGGACAATTATATTAAGGAACTTCCATTTCAAAAAACTCGTTTATCCTCTCTAGGCTTAATATCATTTCTTAGCTTAGATTTTATTCACACATCGTTGTCTTATCCTTTTTACTACCTTTCACTTACTAAATAAAACCTTAAATAATATGAACATCATATATATCATATAATGTAAACTACTAGCTCACAGTGCCCATGTTGAGGGGTCTCCATACTCAATTTATAACTATGACAACAACAATACGATAATTTCATTTCAATCATCTCGTTGGCAAGCTACAATCTCAACACTTTAATCTTATTTCGATATACAACTCATGAATTTAAAGATATATCAACACGTACAAGATAATACTTGCTTAATATCAATTTAAAAACTTAATCATGTACAAATAAGGACAAAGGGGTGCCTTACATACCTTAATACGCCAATTCTAACTTGCCAACAACCTTCCTTTCAAGCTTCTACTTTAAGCTCCTTCCAACTTAAACTTTCAATCACAATAATCGGCTAATTCACTTGATGAAATTCTGAAAAAAATAAGGCAGAAACATGCCACAAAAACACACAACAAGATCACACACAAAACACAACTTCCTCCAAGTTTTCCTTCACAATTTTGATAGAAATCAAGGGGAAGTTTGCTTTCGTTTACTTGGATATGTTCTTATCCAAAGTAGGAGAGTGTTCCTCAATTTACACCAACCTATAATTTCATAAAAAATGCATCAACACAACAAACAGTCCGACAGAGACAACGCTAGTAGCTTCACGATCTTCTTTCTAAAAGTTGCTAGCTTTTGGTGTTGATTTTTATGGTTGTTTTCCCTTAGTTCTTGCTTGAAATAGAGATAAATGATGGTATTGGGTAATTAGGTCAATATAAGATAAGAGTGAAATGAATTGGCAGCAAACAACTTGATATAAATAAGAGGTGGAGCGGTGGAGGCACTAGGCAGTGTGCCTACCCATCACAGCATGACAGTGCATTAGTAAAATGTCATAACTATTTACTCCGAACTCCAATTGACGAGTAGTTTAATTTTTTGAAAACTAGACTCAAAGACTTTAGTTTGATAGATCGTAGGAATTCTAAATTATTATAGATTGGGAGATATGATCATCTCAAGTTAGACCACATATGAGACTTAATAAAAATATTTTCTCGTAATAAAACCTTGAACTTGAATTTTTATTACCAAGCTCCCTTTGGCCTAAAACTTTAATTTAATTCTTTAATCACCTTAGTATATTCATTTCGTGATATGACTACTCATTTGAAATTTAATTCTTGCGACACTTCTATAACACAGTCCATATCCTTAAATCCCTTAACATAACATACAAATATCAAATAATCATAAAAAAATTTCCAGGGTGAACAACCATACTTTCATATGATTGTATCAGAACCATATTTCTTTCAGATTGATCTAGTCGATGTTGGATCTCTACGTTATCTGATAACCTGAAATAGAGTGCAAGTATAATTTTATAAAATTATGAATATTTAAATGAGGTTGTCATACTTCCAGCGTGAGAGGATTTCAATTGAGTACGTGTCTGACAAGGGTGGCCTTGGTGCCATTGTCCTCCTTTTCCTTTTCATAGTTTATTCTAGCTCTTTCACCTAAGAACTCCTTCAAATGGTCGTTATTAAGTAGTATTATCACTTCTTCTCGAAGGTGTCTACAATCGTCGGTGTTATGTCTGTGGGTTCCATGATATTCACATAACAAGCTCCAATCTCTCATCCCCAGGTTCCAACCTCATTGGCTTTAGGAAGCGAGCCTCTTTAATGTTCCTTATTGCATTAACCAGCTGTATCGATCCCATGGTAAATCCATATTTTGATAATTGTGGCATTTTATTCAATGGAGTAGATCGGTTTGGGAACTTAAATTGTTTCCTTGATTTGCAAACTCTTATATCCACTGTCTCTTCTACTTTTCTTATCAGTACTTGGATTTTTCATATATCAGGGGTTCCTTTCATGCTRATTGGGCYTGACTTGGCTCTAGACGGGTATGGTGAGAAGCAACAACTAGAGGATCTTGAATCCAAAGTCCATCATTTATTTGGCACGCCTTTTAMTAGACGGTAATCATTTTCTACCCAAATTTTCAACTCATACCGGTTATGAACACCAACCCAAGAACTTCGCCAAACTYTCCTTCAACCTCAAAGATGTAACCGAACTTTCTGAGGTGAGTCCCTTGGTAAAGGATTTGGCCTCCCAATCATCTGGTATCACTGGTATCTATATCCTCTCTTTCTAGAACCTGATCATGAAATCTCAAAGCAGCTCGGAGCTTCGTTGCTCAATTTTGAAGTTATTGGCCTTTTGGGCTTGTATCTTTCTTGCTTTGTCATGCACTTTAATATAGTCAAACTTCCTCGCACCTGCTTCCATTTTATTCAATGGAGTAGATCGGTTTGGGAACTTAAATTGTTTCCTTGATTTGCAAACTCTTATATCCACTGTCTCTTCTACTTTTCTTATCAGTACTTGGATTTTTCATATATCAGGGGTTCCTTTCATGCTAATTGGGCTTGACTTGGCTCTAGACGGGTATGGTGAGAAGCAACAACTAGAGGATCTTGAATCCAAAGTCCATCATTTATTTGGCACGCCTTTTACTAGACGGTAATCATTTTCTACCCAAATTTTCAACTCATACCGGTTATGAACACCAACCCAAGAACTTCGCCAAACTTTCCTTCAACCTCAAAGATGTAACCGAACTTTCTGAGGTGAGTCCCTTGGTAAAGGATTTGGCCTCCCAATCATCTGGTATCACTGGTATCTATATCCTCTCTTTCTAGAACCTGATCATGAAATCTCAAAGCAGCTCGGAGCTTCGTTGCTCAATTTTGAAGTTATTGGCCTTTTGGGCTTGTATCTTTCTTGCTTTGTCATGCACTTTAATATAGTCAAACTTCCTCGCACCTGCTTCCATTTTATTCAATGGAGTAGATCGGTTTGGGAACTTAAATTGTTTCCTTGATTTGCAAACTCTTATATCCACTGTCTCTTCTACTTTTCTTATCAGTACTTGGATTTTTCATATATCAGGGGTTCCTTTCATGCTRATTGGGCYTGACTTGGCTCTAGACGGGTATGGTGAGAAGCAACAACTAGAGGATCTTGAATCCAAAGTCCATCATTTATTTGGCACGCCTTTTAMTAGACGGTAATCATTTTCTACCCAAATTTTCAACTCATACCGGTTATGAACACCAACCCAAGAACTTCGCCAAACTYTCCTTCAACCTCAAAGATGTAACCGAACTTTCTGAGGTGAGTCCCTTGGTAAAGGATTTGGCCTCCCAATCATCTGGTATCACTGGTATCTATATCCTCTCTTTCTAGAACCTGATCATGAAATCTCAAAGCAGCTCGGAGCTTCGTTGCTCAATTTTGAAGTTATTGGCCTTTTGGGCTTG
Source organism: Datura stramonium (assembly GCA_018107945.1). Classification (NCBI taxonomy): domain Eukaryota; kingdom Viridiplantae; phylum Streptophyta; class Magnoliopsida; order Solanales; family Solanaceae; genus Datura; species Datura stramonium. The sequence continues at coordinate 278,425 of JACEIK010000728.1, forward strand.
TATCTTTCTTGCTTTGGCATGCACTTTAATATAGTCAAACTTCCTCGCACCTGCTTCCAATATCTGAGTTCCTTCGTGTTATGGAGGTCACCAAGGGCATCTTTTCTCCTATTCCGGCATTGTGGGACGCCATCGTTGTTAGGGTTTTTTGCAACTCTATAACATTTTTATCTTGAGCCTTTATATGTTCCATCATGGACCTGTGTTGAGCTGTTAAGATCTCAAGTGTTTCTTTGATATCATCAAACCTGGTATGGTGGACTAGCTCCTCGTGAACCTTGTTTCTGTGCTCATGTGTGTTTGTCAGATATATATTTTTCAAGTCTATTTATTTTTTGCTCCTGATGTTAAGTTGGTTTCTAGGGTCATCTCCCTACTCTTGAACAACGCTGCCTTGTTGCTGCTCCAATATGTTCTCATTACCACCTTGTGTGCTTGCCATAAGTGACTCATGGCACAAAAAATAAATAAGAAACTCAAAAGAGTTAGCAAAAATGAGACCAATAAGTTAATATGATACTGCAACTACCTAGGACCCACAATGGGCGCCAAACTATTGACAATGAAACAGATACAATTAAAATCTATAGTATGGTCACAGATAGACAGTATTGATTAACTCACAAATTCGAGGTTAATAGGACGGGTGACGATGATTAAAGTAAGTAGTAGATAGAAATATATATGGTGAGTAAATATATCAAAATAAATTTTTTTTTTTGAGCTTTTGAGTTGATTGTGATGACTCCTCGGAACCTCGAAGACTCCTTGGTGATAGTGAATCGAATGCATATCGAAAATGAAGAGAAAGCAATAAAAGCAGTAGATGGCTAAAACTTAAAGTAGTATGCTTCACTGTTCATTCCTCTCCTATTACCAGTAAAGATTACTATTATTTATAGTTTCTTGCAATTGTACTATAACCAATCAAATGGCTTCATCTGACCAAATCGTGTGCTAATTGTCATCATGACTTTAATACTAGGTCGTTATAGATGCCAGCTATCATTATGTTGTTATGTGTAGGTGTTGGATGATTTGTGATGTATAGGAAAATTCGAAGTTCCACCTTGGTGGAACTAGAAGAATTTTGAGGGTTTAAATGCTTTGATCCACCAAGTCTCCATGAATTTATGAGCCCATCAAATATCCTTGTAAGTATATAAATAAAT